>JAVCKT010017493.1:0-11989 GCA_032273925.1 Rhynchotus rufescens
AATGCACCCCAGGATCCCATTGGCCTTCTTGGCCACCAGGGCACACTGCTGCCTCATGGTCATCTTGTCATCCACCACGATGCCCAGGTCCCTCTCTGCGGGGCTGCTCTCCAGCAGGTGCACCCCTAATCTGTTCTAGTGTCCGGGGTTATTCCTCCCCAAATGCAGGACCCTGCACTTGCCCTTGTTGAACTTCATGAGATTTCTCACTGCCCAGTTGTCCAGTCTGTCCATGCCAACTGGAGAAACTTGGAGAAATTTGGAGAAATTGATCAATTGGAGAAATTTCTTTTACACAAAGTGCGTTTCAGAACTAGCTAAAAGAACAGGGTGCAAGAACATAAAGAATGGGCTCTCTGGCAATATTGGTAAAGCTCAAGGCTACCAAGCTCCTCCAGGTGTCTGCATTGCAATTGCAATTTTCAGGTCTCAGGGCAGCATCTAAACCTTGGAGTTACACAACAGTTTCCCCATCTCTGCCAGTGAAGGTCTTCTGTTCCCAGTCTCCCTGTTGGGAGGTGGATGAGCTCTTTGGGAATGAAAGCTGGGGCCTACCTGTCCAGGGATGTGCGCCATGGATCATTTATAAAGCCCCATTCCCAAATACCCAGCAGTATTTGGGCAGACAGCACTTCAGCAGCTAGTAAAACACCTGCAGGAAAATCAGTGTTACCAAGATTCCCAACATGAGCATGACAAGTAAATTAAAATGCGTGGGCTGACGTGTATCCCGCAAACTAATTCCGCAGCTCTGAGAAACCTGAACAATTCGCATAAATTGCCTCTTACTGCTGCTTCTCAGCAAGGATGAAATTAAGATATAAAAGGCAAACAAATTAAAGCTTTGACCTATTCCACAGATATTTTAAGTGGTTGGAAATAAAAATAGGCAATATGGAAATAATACGGAAAGTTACAGTTTTCTTCCACCTACTGCCTGTGCAATGCAATGTGGCCTGTGGGAGGGAAATGCTCCTGCTTTTGCCAAGATGCTCGGACTGCAGAAAGGACCAGACCAAGAAAACCCTCCTAGATGCTCAGAATGGGAGCTTTGGGATCTGTATCTCCAGTTCATTAATCCTGATTCCTGTTTAAACTTGTCGTTGAAGGAATCACTGAATGTCATAGGCCAGTGGGATTGGATATTTGAAATATCAGATCGAGGTTCTGCCTTCTCCTATCCAGTCTCCCATTTTGTCTGGCCCATCTAGAAGTGCTTTTCTTTCTTCTGTGCCTCCCTAACATTGTATTTCACCCTGTGTCTAAAGCTACTGTTGTGCCCTTACCATTCTGTGCGGGCCACCAGGATTCAGCCCGGCATATTCCTCATTTGACTACGTGGGTCCCTCTTTGCTCCTCAAATCTTCCAGTCCCTTATTCCTTCTCCCCAACCCCTCTCTTTTTAGGAGCCTCTCTAATTCCCTTTTACTCTCTCTGCCCTACAGCAAGTAAGGATTTTTCTTTTCGCTTCCTCCATGTCTCTCCCCTCTCCCAGCAAGCTCGCTCATCACGCAGGGCTATATGTTTGCTAAACGATCATTGCCTCCTAACGACGCTGTGTGCGCCGTGCTGTGACCAAGCCCGAGATCAACAGCCAGCCCCGCTTCTGCATGCAGATGGATGGCACGGGCAGCAGCGCTCACTGAGGCAATAGCTCCTATAGAGAAAAAAAGTTATAGAACTTTATAGCAATGCTGAGAATCCGTAAGCTTTAGGCACGGACTCGCACATTTCGCACGCGCATGTGAGCTGAAAGAGCAGCTGTGCTTTGAAAGTTCCTTTTTTTGGCTGGCAGTAGCTTTGATTTACCAAAGCAATAACAGTTTTAACACCGATGCTTCTGCACCGACCCCGTCTCTGGCTTCCCCCCTGTTCTTTCTGGGAGCAGGGATAACAGCTCCGTGGGGCCCTGTGCTCCAGTTCAGGCATTTCAGGGCAAAGCAGTTAATCCTGGGCTTCTCAGCGGGCAACATAATGTTCCAAGCGCTTGGCCATCATGTCATTTTATCAGCCAGAGTTATCCAATACTCATTAAATATTTCAGAAGGAATTAGAAGTTAATTCCAAGCAGCACCAATCATCTCCTTGTTCTGGTATATGATTGAGGAGGTGCTGTAAAAGTGGGCAGGCCAGACATCTAACTTACTTTGACAGATGTCTCAGTAGCTCCTTTCTTGATTATCCTCCTGCTTCATTGAACACGCAAGCATGAAACGAGCCCCCAGTAGATAATTTCTTGGTCTTGTTCTGAGCAAGGCTTCAGAATTGGTGAGGATGTCCCAGGAAGAGAAGGTTAAGGGGCACTAGCTGGTCTCTAAATCTTCCTTGATGGTAATGTAGCCTCTTGCCTCTGCTCCTCAGCCAGAGCAGGGGGCAGCGGGGCTGTCACCAACATCTGTTTTCACATTTGGGTCATGGAGCAGGACCATTTGCTGTAACATTGTGCCAGATCACAGGTCTCACTTTGGTGGTGTCCAGCTGCAGAGGTGCCGCAAGCAGAGTGGCCGAGCGTGTCACAAATGATATAAGGTATGCGAGATGCTGTTTGTGCTCATTTAGTTCCTTGTTTTTCCCCAGATCACTTACAAAGTAAAGCAAGTAGTTACCACTGGAGGCAGCGTGGCTCATCCAAGTGCTCCTTTTCCTATTGTCTCTCCCAAAATGTGGCCACCGCAGTCCATGATGGAGGGAGACAAGAAAGGAAAGAGAAACTGGTGAAGAGGTTAGAATTAGAGGCTCACATGGAGAGCAGATTTTATTAAGCACTAGGTAAGCCCAAGCTTCCTCTGCATGGAGGCACACGAGCTGTGTGGTGACATACAGGCAACATGCTGCTTCTCCTTTACGGATGCTAAGGAGCACGTGCAGGAACAGGGTGAGGAGGAAACTCAGATTCTGAAAGCACATGGCATTCATTTTCTTGCTTGTAAATGCAGCACAGCTTCGCTGGGACTTCTTAACTGTGCAAATCCCAGGCCACATTTTATAGCAAATAAAAGCAGTGGCAGTGATATGAGCTGGTGGCCAGGTAGCCTGGGTCCTATCTTCTTGTAGGCAGAGGCTCTAAAAGCAGCCCCACTAAGCCTCGG
Source organism: Rhynchotus rufescens (assembly GCA_032273925.1). Lineage (NCBI taxonomy): Eukaryota > Metazoa > Chordata > Aves > Tinamiformes > Tinamidae > Rhynchotus > Rhynchotus rufescens. The sequence continues at coordinate 3,090 of JAVCKT010017493.1, forward strand.
TTGCACTTTTATTCCCTCTCTAAGTTGTTGATAATACAGGCCTTTGCTTCCTGGAATTTTTCATGCTGGTAGTGATTGCTACATTGCCAACCACCACCACCAATTTCCCCCTAGATATAAAGACTTCTATTTTTTGATGATGACAAGCTTGAGAGGTGTCCCATAAGGAAAAGTAATGCTTACTTAACTATACAATTGAAGTGCACAGCTAGGCTGGCATTTTCAATGTCAAGTTAATGCTGTCTGGGATTAAACGGAGGAGGTAGATGGGACAAGTGCTTCTCTTCTGGACTCAGAAGAAATGTTTTGCTTCTCTTGTACTGTGCTTAAAATAAAACTAAGGAAAAAAAGCATGAGGTCTGCTAAACATTAGGTTCTTGTGCTTGCACGTTTGTGCTGTGGCTTATTTGCTTATAAAGAGGATTGGCTTCTTGCCTCATACTGCGTTACTTGCTCAGATCTGAGAAGTGAGAGAAAGCGCTTGTTTTGCCCAGTCCTTTATGCATTGGGGCTTAACAGGCTTATGGGGGGATTTTGAGGGATTTTTTTTGTTGGTTTGCTTTTCATAAAGGGACATTTCCCAGTGGCAAGAGCTCCGTTTTGGTGGATCAGAGTACACATTCTCAACATTCCTGTTGGTATTTCTGTGTCTGGTCATCTCTGATTTTCTTTTCTCATCCATACAAATTGCCTTTCAAGTTTTTGCTATTCACCATGAAGACAGGAATGCAACAGAATAAGTCTAGGGTATGAGATCATTGAACTTTTCTCTATTTCTTGTATATAAAATAGTCATACTAATAGTTTTCCAGTTTCTTTGAAGCCTAGTTGTTCCTTTGGTCTTTAAAAATAGTGTAAACTAGCTATTTTTAATGCTAGTTTTAAATACTATTTTGTAGGGGATTTACTTTAAGATTTCCCATGGTAGATGTCTGTCTGCCTCTTTTTTTTTGTCTATACTGTGCATTTCTAAAGCAAAGTCAGCTTTAATAACAGACTACTTAGGATTTGCTAGGCAATCACAGTATTTTTATAGCTGTTTAAAACCCTAGCTATTCAAGCAAAATAACAGTATTCATATTTGTAATGGATTCTAAGTAATTTGTCACAATATACATTTTTGATAGAAATATGTCGTCTTCTGTGTCTTGTTTTTTGTATTTTTCATTTTTGGCAGGTGGGTCGTTTCCTTGGAATATGATTATTAGCAAAATTTTATCCTGCATCCCTTACCCTGCTTTCAAAACTATTCACAGAAGTCTCTCTAGCCCGTAAAAGAGGAGAAAAACATTTCTAACCTTTTGTGTACAACTTCTGAGGTGCCATGGTGAGTTCTAACTATTCACATTTTTTGCCCTCAAATAATAGATTTGCTTTAAATAAGAGTATTTTTATAAAGTGAGTTTTTTGGGTTTTTTTGGCTTTTTTTTAAACTTTTTTTCTTGGTTTGTGAACTTTTACATTCACAATTACAGTTATTTCTACAATTGAGGTATCTAAAAATATTCTTTTCATCAAGACAAAACAGATGATGTCATTAGATCATCCAAGTCTAGGAGCTGTGGCATGGTAAAAGACTAAATGCTATGAAATCCAAAATGAAATTACAATAATGAACAAATGACTCCTATCTTGGGGTCTTACAAAGGCACTACAAACCCTCTTATGAATTTGTAAGTGCATCAGATACCAATGCAAAACGTTTTTTTCTTCAGGAAATATTCTGCATAATGGATACAGACTTGGAAGTCAAACACAAACAAGGAAAGCAGTGCAATCTGCTAATGCACGTGAAGTCCATTCACTCAGTAAATATTTCAAAATGTATGGTCTTCCAACTACATTGATAAAATATGTTTTACAACTCAGGACTGTGATACTTTTGTTGTCGGGTAAGAAGATCCCTCCAATGACTTGGAAAGCTCCTGTAGTCCAACTGTCTGTTGCATAATGTCTTTTTTTAGAACTGTCACCCTTGCAGAAACTTGAGGCTAAAGTGACATCATTAATTTCCTACAGTCCTATATAAAGTCTTCAGTGGGTGAATTGGGTATCGAATGGGGTGCTGTGGCAAAAATGGAGCTAGACTCTTCCCAAAGGTGGCATAGCAAGAGACAATGGTCACAGCTAGAACATGTGAAATTATGAGTGAGATGAAAGGAAAAGCTCTTTCCTTGAGGTTATGGGCAGGCAGTAGAAGAGGGCCTTGAGGAGGCTGTGGATTTACCTTCCTTGGAGATGATCAAAGTTCAGCTGGATAACCTGAAGCCCTGAACAACCTCATCTGATAGGAGGTGCTTTGGGTTGAAGGGTTGGACCAGGGACTTCCAGAGGTCCCACACAGCCAAAATTATTCTATGATAACTATGGTTCTGACCTCGATCCTTTACCTAATCCTGACTCCTTGCTGCTGTTCCAAGAACATCTTTGTGGGACCAGAATATCTGTGTGGAAAAGTTATATGCATAACTGAGCAACTCCAGTCTTGCACTGAGGTCCATATAGACGTTCTTATATACAAATTGCCCTTCCTCAAAGGTAGTAGGGAAAGGCAGTTAAAGCGTGCTGGGCTGTGAGAGGCTCTTCAGAGGGATGCTCAACGCCAGAGCTCTACTCTTGTTTAAGGGAATGCTTATGGGACTGGAACAGTTAATAGAACAGCAGACACATCAATACGTTCAAAAGAGTCAGGTCAAACTCACTTCCTCTCGTGTCACCTGTCGTGCATATTAGCGCAAGGAGATGAGATCAAATAGCCCCCTAATGTGTCGTGTGACTTGCATTCAAAAAGCTCTAGTCTGACTCTATGACCTTGAGCTAGTCACTTTTCTCTGGAATGTATTTAGATGGTGGATTTTGTAGACAGCAATGGGTTTTATTTTATTTTTTTCCCTGATGTCTTTGCAAAAGTATATGCAGCATTTTGAGATAAAGTAAAAGCTTTGTGACGTTGCTTATGTCAAGATTAAGGATGACTGAAGTACCTTCAGTGGAGTCGCTTGCTGGATTGGCCGTTACACTGCTGTTGTGCCTGTATCAAGGAGTTCCCATCAGGAGCTGTTATCAGAGGGAACAGAGGGGGCTTTGCACTTGTCTTGTTTGCATCTTCCCAAGCCTTGACAACTGCAGTTATTGCACTTTACAGAGAAACTTTGAAGTGGAAAGCTGTAGTTTTCCTTTCTCACTTCCCTGTGCTACCACTGCAGTTTTACCTTGCATATAAATTATGCACCATTTGCTGTCTTGAAGTTGTCTGGTGTTTGAATTTTATGCTTTCCAAATGTGTTCTTTTTTTCTTTTTTTTTTCTGCTCCTGTTTAGGTCACTTTGTATGGTACATCACTCTGACTGCTATTTATGGGGATTTGATTTATTGCCTTTTCCTCCTGAATCTATCCAGTCTATTTATATATTTTGTTTTTCTGTCTCGCCCAGAACCACATTTTCCACACAAACCAATCTAGCATGGCTTTGAAAGAAAGTCAGTCCTTCCTGAATACAATCTGCCTCACATACAGTCACCAGTATCTTTTCAAAAGAGAAACCAATTCAGCCAAGCTGATCTCTTATGTAATTTTCTCCTTTTTCTACTTCAAATAACCTTAGAGGACTATTTGTACCACCCTGGCTTCAAAATTATTCTTCCAAATTCTGGAAGATATATCACACAGCAGTAGATCTGTTTGGTCTAGAGCGGATTGCAAACACCTTAGATGGGAAAGATTTCCAGGAGTATTTGGGTCAAGTGGCATTCAGCTACCTGGAAGGAAGTGTCTGATGGGGCTGGTTGATACAGACCCAGCTGTGATAGAAAATGAACACCAGATTACCACAGGTTCTTGGAGATATCATTGAACATCTGAATTTGATCAGCTGAATTCTGTGGTTGTCTTCTGTCATTCTCACTCTTTGACTATGTTACAGAGCTAGAGATTCAAGCATGGCTCTTCTGTGTCCAAAGAGAAAGAGTCACCAATTCATTTCTTATCTGTGTTTCAGTGAACCAAGCATTTCCTGCCAGCAGAGGTGACCATGTGTCTGAGGATGTCCTACTGTTCGGAGCCCATGTCCACAAAAGGATAATAGGATGAGAGCAACCTAGTGAGCCCACATGAAGTTCTGATATTGGAAAGTGCAGAGGTAAAATGCAAGGATTTTTCTTGCCATACTCTATTCTAGACCAACATACACTTCCAAATGAGTTGAGATTTAAGGATAAAATCATCCTTATCTTCAGTGGTTGATTCCAGTTCTGCTGATTCTGAGGGAGTTTTTCTCCTTCAAAACAGGCTTGGATTGCACTCAGAGGTGGCACGGTATCTTGGAAGTACAACCATTGGTTGCTGTAAAAGCTATATTTAAGAAGAGCACCCCTTACACATGCACATGTGTGTGCACACACACAGCTTACATTTGCTTTAAAATTGACACTGAGAAGCTGATTTTAGATTCTGAGACTGAAATAGAAGGGCTTTGTATGCTGTGTAAGGCAACGAACCTCTGCATAAGCTCCATGCCTGAGAGGACGTGTGTGTACGTGTTCATAAGACCAATTTGCAAGGAAATATTATTTGAAGTACATTGTTTTCATTTTTATGTGGCTCTTTCTGGACTCTGCCAATGCTCAGGTGGGATCTTACCTAGGTGCTAGTTGTGTGGGAGGTGATTGCATGATTAGTTCCACATAACTTCTGCTTTGGACCACAGCTATGTGACTTAGGGTACTCTGAGATCAGCTTTATATCAGTGCAACTACATCAGCTTTAGGGAAGCTGCTCTTGATTTACAGTAAAAAGAGGATGGGAATCAATATGCAAGTCTTCTGATATTTAAAAGAGCAGGAGAAACATGGCATTTTCTCGTAAAATAACATCCCCAAGATCTACAGTAAGTCTGTCAGTCCTGCCTGCCTTGGTGTCCACACCAGGGCCAGCAGGATGCAATAAGGATTGGCCAGGGTGCAGCTGACCTGGGTTCAGAGCTCTAATGCCAAGGGCAGGGTGTTTCCATGCAAAAGAACTTGATTTGTCGATGAAAAGCATCAGCTCAGTGAGACCTTGCTGTGTTTGGGGCTGGGCTTCTTCTATAGCACAAAACAAGCTTGGCATGAACACTGCTGCTGGTTTTAGTGCCCTGAAACCGATGATTTTGAAGGTTCTCATCTCCTAAGTACAAGGAGGAGGAACACTGCAGGCTGGAGACTCTTAGAGCATAGATATAATAGTCTTTTTCTCTGCCTGGTAAAAACAGCTAAATCTCAGTGCTGGGTTGTTCTGTGAGCAGTTGTTCATGTAGCAGTTTCATTATGTAGCAGCAAAAACAGCCTATTGAGCATAGAATATGTTTCCAAGGGAATTGTTTCCTGGCCTCTAATCAAGTGGATGTTTTTTAGTGCTGTAATATCAGATTATTCAGCGTTGTTGTAAGGCTGCTCTACAATGGTTTTCTATTGTTACCACATCAACATTTCATTAAGCTGAATGTATATTATGCAATTTCAATTATCTGAGCCTTTCTTCTGCAGGCATTTCTAACACGTCGATGTTAAAGCTAAATGTTTAGTTTATATATTTACCTACTTTATATGAAAGAGAGGAAAGCTCCAAATTCTTGTAGCCTGGCGGACGAGAACTGGCCCTTAAGTCTGCTGGAAAGGCTACCCTGAGCTATAGGCAGTAAATCCCTCAGCTGTATTGCTGATAACCATATCTCTGCATTTGAAGACATGATTTGAAATTTAGGTTAAATTAATAGTAAACACAGCAACAACTTCAAAGGGTAACCTAGCCAGATGACTCATGGAATACCTCTGGGCAATGCAACCTGCTTAACACATAGGAAAAAAAATTGAATTTTTTTTAATGATCAAAAAATGACTTGCTGGGGTTTAGACCGGAGGAATTCTTATCGGTATTCAGCACGGGCACCACAGACTCTGAAGCAATTAGAGAAAAGGAATCAGCCACAAAGAGTCTTTACTACCATGTGCATTTTTGTATGCATGACTGAGTCTTCTTTTAGTGGGGCAGTGTCTGTGTTTTAAGGGTAAATTATATATAAAAGCTAGGTCAGGACTGGGATTAATTTAGTAGAGAAACGTGTGTGTGTGTGTTTTTTCCTTTTATTTGTTTTTTGTTATTGTAGTTGTTGTGTTTTTAGGTGCCTTATCCTTCTCTTCTAGTGAGATGATGGGTTTTAGGTGGAAAGAGAAGTTTCAAGTGAGTGAAGTGATGGCCAATACCGTTCTGGCTGTATCCTGCAGACCAGATGTTGGGGAAGCAGTTGAATGTGCAGATTATTTAGCTGATTTCCAAACGGATCAACGTACGTGAAGGCAGAGAGCTCAGCAGTGCTCAGGAAAATTAGGTACGTGGGTTCCACAATTTTTAATGGGATTGACTGTTCAAACTGCTTAGAGTTATAAATTTCAAACACAGGTTATGTATATCATGCTTGCTATGATGTTCATAGTCCTTCAAAGATAATGAAAAAAGATTATATGGTTATATTTTGCCTCACTTCCTATGCATCCATATGACTTCCACACTGCTTTCAAGTGCCTTAACTTTGTATTTTTTGCAAGTTTTGATTCTTTACCTAGTAAACCTCAGAGTAAGGAAGTTAAAGCCCAAATAAGTTGGGAGAACTCTAGTAATCATATAAACACCATGATTTTTGTTACATATCTTCACAGATATTGTTTTATGCATAAAGAATTGCCTGTTTTTTTACTGCATCATCCTCATAAAGGAAAAACAAATCTCCGAGAAGCGGGGAGAGCTCAGCAGCGCTGTGCCTCTGGACTACACAAGCAAGGCCACTGGCAATCAAGGAAGCAGCAGCAGGAGATCAGTGTATTCCCATGTAATTTACTACTCTGCAGGCATTTTAATGGATAGTTCAGCACAAATAGGGTGACCTGCTAAGCAAGCACACCACTGAAAATGCAGAACTGATTCTGAAGTAGAGTGGAGCTTGTCATGAAAGTAGAAATCTGCCTCTTATCCCTGCACAAATTTCAAAATGAATAATAACAAAGATTTTTTTAAAAAAAGCAGAGCGGGGAAGAATGTAATGCCAATATTGCTTTGATCTGTGTCTTAGAGGGAGAGCTGACTGACACAAGCCTTCGTTCTGTTCCCAGGCTCCTGAAAGGATGTTTGCATCAGTGAAGTGCATATTATCTGCTTTCACGGCATGATCCTCCTTCATTTCCTTCGTTTCCTACTAGGCAGATATATCTTCTATAGCAGATGGTGCATGACTTGCAGTAGTCCATCATATTACAGAGACGATGACCCACTCAGAGATGCTCTCAGCATTTAGCAATATGGGAAGACCATTGAGTTTGGCTCAGGCTATGTATAACTTGTGTAGTTTGAAAGATCTCTGCATTTAAGTGAATCTTCTTGCACCTGTCCCAGGAACTGGGAAGACAGGGCATAGCATTGCCTATACGTGAATGCTCCTATCTCCTTTTTTTTTTTTTTAAAAAAAGACAATTTGTCATTATATTTTACAGATCTCTGTAGGCAAAACATTTTGCTTGGTTCTCTGCTTGGAAAGAGTCTTCATTCTTGCTAGCTCAGCTCCTCCTATTTTTTAAATATAAGTCACAATCTGATGAGAAATGAAACTTCTTTTTACATTATAGTTCTTTGTCTTTGAGTATAACTGCAATTATGTTTTGTGGTTATAACAACTACTTTGAATATATTATAAGAAGGCAGGCAGGAAGGAAAACCTACTGCATTGCAGTCCAGAGCCTATTCTCAATTCCTAATATAATTTACTTACAATGAATTCCGCAAATTATTCATAAAACAGCAGCAAGCCTCATTGAACAACACATCAGGGCAGCATGTATTTAGAACTATTTAAATGTGTTTGTTCCACTCTATAAATGAATTGTCTGCTGCAAATGTTGCTAAAACAACACATACAGTTTTTCAGTGTAAAGTTGAATATAGCCCTCCAAAGTTGGTCTGTTGATCTGCGAGTACCTGGTGAATGCTGTAGGTTGTTTGGTCTCCAGTGATCTGCTGTGAATATGGGCTATCTATTTGTTCTGAGGACTTAGCAAAGTGATATGATTCTGCAGAGATACATGTGGAGTTGTACTCTACTCAAAGTTATCCTCAAGACTGGGGAGAAATACGGGAGGTCACCTATTTCATCCATCAGCAATTCAAAATGGGTCAGCAATACCAAGCTTTTGTTAACACACTCCAGGATTGTGTCCATATTGTAATTTCACTAAACAGAAAAGGCCATGGACTGACTGGCTGGGGAGCAGTTGTGTCAAAAAGGATCTGAGATCCTGGTGGTCAGCCAGGACTTAGAGACTAAACACCTCTAAATTATTATCTGGCCCAATGCTTCCCTTGTCTTTCCCCCTCACTTCCTTTCTGTATCTAATTTTCCTTTCCCACACCCCAGTTTTGGTCTTAGTATCATGTGTATCTGTCATGGATGGCTCTCTTCTGTGGCAGTAAAGACAACTTCATTCCTATCTTCTGTGTGACTCGGATTAAGGGTGCTCTGGCCAGCTTCCAGTGTCCTGCTCAGAGCAGCCTGTTAATGTCAGAGCAGCTGTGCTGGTGCCCTTGCTATTTATGGGAAGTAGCTCTTTCCCTTTTTTCTCTTTAAATACTGAAGGTTTTGAACAGATATCAAAAGAGATTCTCTCCTAAAGATGAACTCAAACTGTAAAATGAGCTTTCAGATAGCCAGTGTCTTAGCTTTATCTTTGCTTGGGATCATAGAATGCTTAAGGTTGGAAGGGACCTCAGAGGTCATCTAGTCCAACCCCCTGCACACACAAGGTCACCTAGAGCACGTGGCACAGGGCTGCGTCCAAGCGGGTTTTAAAGATCTCCAAAGAAGGAGACTCCACAACCT
>JAVCKT010017494.1:7697-21860 GCA_032273925.1 Rhynchotus rufescens
TGTGTCCATCCAGTTTACTGAATTTAATAAGCATTTTTGATGAATCATATTACTTTTTTCCTTGAATTACTACTGTGATAAGACATCATGATTACATTCTGCCTTTCTCTATGATGAAAGAAAATTGTCATCTTCTCTGCCAAGGTCTGTAATACTGAAGACCTGTTCTCCAAATCAGTCACAGGACTCAACTCACAACCACTGTCCTGATATGCTCCTGACAAACCTAAGGTGTTCAGTGTGTTACCAAGTTTGTCTTTTAAATACAAACGGCTACACAGATCACTATGCCAGCCAGTATCTGTGTTACGATATTCACGGGTAATTCTTCCACACCTTCTATATTAACTTCTGTAAGTCTGCAGAAATAAAGGCCATTCACTGTTCATTCATACTGAATTTTGATATGGATTCATAATGAATTCATCATTGATTCATATTGATTTTCATTCAATAGCTGAAGCTCATAAAGGCATTTATGTATCATTTATGTATCATTTATGTATCATTTCTTTTGTATATCTGTGTGTATTTTACATATAAAAAGGACCTTTATCAAAGATTCAAGGACTTAGGTGAAGTACTCAGAGGACACATTTGCCTATTAAGCAAATACTTATACTTCACAGAAGTGCAACCCTCCTCAGACTGTGAGAGGCAAGGTCAAAGCCTATAAGCCAAATTAAGTGAGAAAATACAGTTTTCTGGGTCATTTTAGGAAAGAGAATCAGCATCTCTCCCAGCAATGAAGATAGTATCTATGTGTCACATCACTAGTACTCAAGTATTCATTAATACTCAAGACTATGTCAAAGGTGGCTTACTAGACTTGGGCTTCAGCCACCTGTAATGCATTCACAGGAGTGAAGGTGATAAAAGGCAAAGAAATCTTGGTTCTCTCTCAGAGTTTGCACAACCTTGCTTTAGTTAATAATCATCTAGAATCGTATGGAACAGCAAAAATGATCTGATAGACATCCTCTGCCACCAGAAAAATTGATATCCCTAGCATTAACATAATTCTTACACAAAAAGAATACAGGGGAATATGGAAGTTTTATTAAATAAATAAAGTAAAAAGGGGAAAGACTGTGCAGCATTGACCATAAACAGAAATTTCATACAGTTATGCAGAATATATAGCTACACAAGAAGCCATTTGTCCAGTTCTGGTAAATATCTTCATTTTTACTTTTGCCATAGGGAACTTGTCAAGAATTTAGGTTTCTTTATTAGTGAAATTAAGCTTTCATGTGTAATGTCAGCCCTATTTATGCTGTGGTATTGTCAAATGCTTTGGGGGACATGGAGTTGCCTTGTTCATTTTTGAAGAGCAGCTATTTCAGCTAACCAGTGATGCTATAGTTATACAAAGCACTGCTATCAAAGAGGAGATAGTTTGATTTATAAAGTGGCAGCATTGGGCAATACAAAACTGATTATTAACATTTTATTTACCTCTCATCACTTCACTAATACTTGGCTGTTCTATGGATTTTGCCATCTGTTTCAATATGACCATAAGCTTTTTGTCCTGCTTATGAGTAATTTTTTCATTATGCTAAATGAAATACTGGAGGTATTTGCATTCCTCAGAGTAGAAACCAAGTGTGCCTTGAGTTTTAGAGTCATGGATGTGGTACTTCAAACATTGACCTGTTCTTGATATGCTGGAAAGTGGAATATCTGCCATCATGAAAGGCTTTCTCTTTCCCTAAGCCTTGTTAGGCTTATTCAATCATTCCACGTAAAAAATACATATAGATTATTTTTTTTATAATTGCTTCACAGCAAGGCTGCAGGAATCTCAGGTCATTGCCAATAAGTAGCTTGATATCTAAATCTCATTAAAAGCTAATCAACATTTCAGCATCCATGATTACCCTTGCAGAAAAACATACCATTACAATAATGTGAATCAATACAAGGTAAGGGTTCCCCTCCCCCAAACTGTGAAATTAATATTCATTTTTATAAAACAAAACAGACTTAATCACCTCCCTGAATGATTTTTCTGGAAAAGCTTCATCTTTCTGAAGTTGTTAAATATTGGTAGTGTGTGTATATGAATATGTACATATGAATATATATATACACACACACATTGTCTAATATATCACAACCTAAAGACAAGTCAAAAATGTTCTATTTGATTTATTTTAAAGGAAAAGCATTAAGCACTAACACCAGAAACACTCTTACAAGACAAACAATTTGAGTCTCTTAATCTATAGATTTCAATGTAGCTGTAAAGAGCAGATCATTTCCACAATATTTTTAGACTGATGTAATAGGCCTGCATAATAATTTATGGTTAACATTTTGTGAAAAATGCTTAAAAAAACTTGTAGGGTCTAAATAGCTTAAGCAACATGTATGACAGCTTAGGAGAACAGGAAATATACCTATTCTCCTATCCCAAATCAGCAGACTTTTTTACATATAGCCGATTTTATATACAGTAGTAATTTCACCTAGCATGAAATCTCAAAGGCATAAATATAAGTACATTTCAATATAGGAATGCAATAGAGTGGCCATTTTTTCCGATAATTCCACAATGAAAAGAGAAGTAATAATATATAAGTTCACCTTGTACTCAAAATAATAGGAGAAAAAAAAAGCTTTCAGACAGGAACATAAAATACCTACAGTAGGATTCATCTCATATAATTTTAGTTATTGATAATGTAGCTATATATACCTGATCTGGCTCCCTTGCCTCATTGTATCAACAACTGGGAGCAATATCCATTATTTTCAATATCTATGTTAGGATCAAGTGTAAGAATACCTATAAAGTGAGTCTGCAGTGATTAGCTGCATACTGCAGCTACATTTGCATTTAGTTAGATCCATGCCAACTGGTTAGTTAAGACTCAGTATCCTTAAGATTGCTTGGATTTAAATGTCTTCCTGCCAGTGGTGGGACTGGGGGCTTCTGAGGCAACAGCCTAATCATTTCAGACCAGTGAAAGCTTGGTGAGTACAGGATTTAGTACTATACATTCTTATCTCTTTTCTGACCTGCAAGACTTATTTATGACAAGAGAATGGCATTTTAAAGAATCAGTCTTAATATAAAATTTACCAAATAGTGTAAGTTTACAGACATATTTATGACTTAAGGCATATTTTCTGCACCAAAAAGCTTATGAACCAGAAGTTTCTTCTTACAAGTCACACCTGAACACCACAGAAGAAAATGCAAGGGCAGAAACGGAGACCAATAGTCAGGTGAGACACTGCAGTTATCAAAGAAAGGAAACTGTATTCCTGGAAAGTGGAGTTGGCTCACCCGAGCCAAGAGATCATTTTCTCCTCATTCTTCAGCCTCTAAATAGAGCTGCAATGCAGCCAGCCTGCATAACCATCCCTCAGAGACAAGGCATGATTTACAGGGTTGATACAGGCAGCTTGCCTCCAATAACTAATTTTGATTCCTGAAATTGATTTTTACACTGTTATGTTATTCATCTACCATAAAGTATCTTAAGTTATCAAAACTATGCTCTCATCTCAATCATAGCAATTTGCCTAATATAAAACGTCCTTCCACAGTATATAAAGGCATTTCTTGTTTAGGAGAAGGAAATATTTAGAAAAAATACTTAGGCATATATGTCCTAAAGCCACTTAACCATTTTCCACTTAACCATTCCATAACCATTATTTCCATTTCCTCATTCCACTTAACCTAGATCATTAAATAGTTCCCAGGAAGTCTTTGCTCAAGGTAGGTATGTAAAGATGACTAGAAGAGTTGAAGGAGCTAAGTCCCCAAATTCCCTTGCAATTTTCCAGGCAGGAAAAGCAAAACAACAAAAACAAAACAAAACAAACTCCCCTACCTTTAGAGATTAGAGAGATTTAGAGATTGTTTAAAACAACCAAATAAAGGGGATCTTGTACCGTTTGACTGCCCATTTCAGTTAAAACCTCTTTAACATGAAACCAAATGGCCATCACCTTTATGACCTAGTCTTTTTACCACTGTTGTGTTCAATATAGAACTGCTGCATGTCTTTTCTAGGCTGTATTGGTCAGGTCATAAGCTACATGAATTAACACGTCTATATCCTTAAAGGCATTTGAAATAAACAAACCTGCAATTTATGAGCAACTTTTGCTGTTTCACAACTGGACAAATGTTCTTCCTCATTTTTGTAAGTGCTGTATACCCAGTTATTTTTGTATCAAAACAGACCTATATTGCTTGTAAATACTGTATCAGTATTTAATCTCCTCTAGATACTTTGCTGTAGTGAAATGTAAAATTTAAAAAAACATAGAAATATAGAGTGCCAGCAAACAGTTGTCATTAGGGCATAATGTTCATGATTAAGACATAGGTTGTTAAATGGCCAGTAATAAGATTAGCTTGCATCTTTCTTGCCCAATGGATACTTAAAGTAATTGCATCTTTGCAAAATGCATTATCATCACTTCATGTTCTTTATGATGTCATCTGGCAGAAAGGCAGACTCAGCAGTTTTTTCCTGATCCCACTTTGGATTTTTTTCTTCCCTTTAGAAATCAATTTCCTGGCAACTAGATATTCTGATACAGGAGACTGTGAAACATCCCAGTCCACATTAAAAAAAATGTATTAAAAGTTCATTTGTATTATTTCTATTTAACAACTGCCAAATTAGAAGTGGCTGATAAATACCATTCAAATGTGAAAGATCTGACACAGATAATCTATTTGATTATATCCTTGATAAATTAACATTCCTGTAAGAAAAGAAATGAAACCTCCCCTCTTAGTTAAAGTAGTGACATACTGAAAAAAGCAGATATGACCTTTCATGCCCTCCTGACTCTATGATTAAAATTGTTACAATACTACAATTCTTACTAAGATTACAAATGTAAGAAGTTATTGGAAATCTTCTCATGAAGTCTACTCATGAATTTCAACTGGTACTCAAGCAATACTGCTCAGGATATTCTTTGTGAGGCACTATATAGCTTAATTGGAAGGACAGTGGAAAGATGACCACTTTCTAAACATTATGGTGACTGAAGCATAAATTAACACTTTTCCAGTAGGCTACATGTCTGTTTATATAAGATGGAGGCTAATGTGATTTGAAGTGTGTGCCAGTTTAAGTCCACAAGCTGTTTCTTCTTAAATACAGATAAGCTACATGAAAGTGAGGAGAAAGCACATGGTTTCAGTGGTACTATTCCTTGTTTGAAAAAGTGCCAATATTACTACTGGCCTCCATGAACTCTCCATGGCAGGATAAGGGTGTGGTTCTTGCAAGAAATGGTGAGCCCTCCTATCACATATATCACTATTTCAGAAGATACTTGCGCTCTGCAGGCATAATAAATGTATTTGGCTATCATGACATAGTATCGATCCTCTTTGCCTAAGGCAGCTCAAGCATCTAATAATCCTTAATTAGTTTCTTCTGTAACTGGCTTCAAATCCCATCCTGTTATTACATTAGCCAAGTATCAGCTAACATAGCACAGTGCCAAAACACAGCCATCTCATGCTTTGAAAAGCTTCAAAATGAAGTAGAACCTGTACACTTTCCAAAACTCAAAGTCTCCTAAGCATCTAACACCAATTTGTCTAAGCAGGATACATGCATGTACATTGTTCTTAGCTTAACATTATGACAAAGGTAGGCAGAATATTTCAGGATATACTTAAGCAGGTATTTTTTTTCAAATAGTACTACTGTTCAACTATTATTTCCTGAAAGAAATATTTTTGCTTTTAAAACTATCAGCACACTTTAGTTGCATGAAAGAATGTTTCAAATAAGATATCATTGAATAGTCAGCAACTATACTTGCAAGTGAATAGAAAAAATATCTTAAATCAGCAACTGTGATACAAAAAAAAATCCTATACAGAGATTGGTGCACATCTTGCTAAGAGTGTAAATCTCTGTTTCAAGACAAGTGTAAGGATTTGCTTGTGCATCTACATGGATTCAAGAGCCTGATAGCTTCAGCTTGGCCCATAGTACAGTCAGTAGCCTTTCCGTTAAGCCCAGCAGCTTCTGAGTTTACCTTCTTGGGTGCCAGAAATGCACAGTAAGATTCTGCAGCTCTTAAACTCAGCCTAAGCTCACATTTTACTTATGGATGATTTGTAGAGTACTGTCTTCCTCTTGGTTTTGTGGTAACCCTCAAGCAAATTGTGTCTTACCCACAAACAATAAAATTATGATTTATGCTAGATTTAAAGTTTTCCTCCTTCTAAGTGCATTAGAATTTAGGGGAAAAAATCCTGTATAGTTGCAAATGAATCTCAAAGCATTATTATTTCCTCAGTCAGACACTGCACCAAGTACATTCTCTTTTGAATTGCTGAATATATACCAAGAACTCCATTCCCCAGACCAATAATCCAATCTTAAAAGGTATCTATAAAAGCCAACACAAAAATATTGGCAGGGAACAATTTAAAACACTGCAAAGTTTGACAACCTAACTTTCTATCTCTGAGGACATATAGCTGTTAAAGACACAGCAACAATGGGAGATGATACCCCATTAAAACATGAAGTTAGTTTTCACTGCGCATCGCAGAGAAAACTCCACAACAGCTTGCCTTCCATCCTCTTAAAACTAATGAGCAATTTGAGTCTAATATACTTTTTGTTATAACTCCTTTTCCTTTAACAGTTACATGTGTGCCTCGACAGCGGAACCAAGCATGCATTAGCACCCAGTAATCCAGTGAGACATGCTCCCGGTGATTTACAACTGGAGCCCTCAGCACTGCAACTCCTCACCTAGAGCATCAACCTATACACCAGGGAAAAAAAAAAAAAAAAAAAAAAAAAAAAAAGAATAAAAGGAAGAAAAAAGGAAAAACCCCTTGCAAAGGCTGCCCCCCAAGGAGTGGAGTTTCTGTTCTCCCTCACGCTGAGGCTCTCTGCTAGGCAGGAGAACTTTCCGCGGGCCGCGGCGCAGCCGGCTGCGGGCAGGGGCTGCCGTCCCGCCCGCCTCGGCCCCGCTCGCTCGCTCGCTCACGCACTAACTCCCTCACTCACCGCTGAGGACGCGCACGGCGAGCGCGCACGGGGCGCACAGCGCGGCCGCGGCCGCCAGCAGCGCCACGAGCCGCTCCGCGCGCGGGGCGCCCATGGCCGCGCCGGCTGCGCTGCTCCGCTCCGCTCCGCTGCGCCCGATCCGCTTCGGCTCCGCTCGATCCGCTTCGGCTGCGCTCAGCGCAGCGGGCAGCCGCGCAGCTCTCCGCTCGCAGCCGCGGCGCCGCACATACCCGCCGACGGCTACAGAACGGGCGGAGGGATGGATGAACGGAGGGATGGATGGACGGATGGACTGTAGGATGGATGGGTGGATGGTGGGAAAGAGGCAAGGAGGGAAGGATGCTGGTGGGGAGCGGTGCGGAGCGTCTCGCCTTCCCTCGGCGGGGCAGCCGTGCCGGCGGCGGGCAGGCGAAGCACACAGGCACGCACACACACACATATATATACATACACACACATATAGAGCGCCGGGGCGGTGCCGGAGCCAGCGCACGGCCCTGGGCGGGCGGCCGCTGCCGCCTGCAGCCCCCGCCCCGCTGCTGGCAGCGCTCCTGGCCCCGGCCCCGCTGCCGGGGGTGCCCCCAAAGCGCCTGCGGAGGTCCTCGCATCTTAATGGCACAGGTGGTTATAGAGAAAATATTTAAAGCACACCCTATACG
The DNA here is from genome assembly GCA_032273925.1 of Rhynchotus rufescens. NCBI lineage: Eukaryota > Metazoa > Chordata > Aves > Tinamiformes > Tinamidae > Rhynchotus > Rhynchotus rufescens. The sequence goes on from JAVCKT010017494.1 coordinate 15,382, forward strand.
CAATTTCTTCAGCAGTTTGCCTGACAACTTCTTTCTTTCTCAGAACTCAGCTGGAGAGCATGTATACATTCCCATTTGTAAGTTGTTTTGTATCTTATGCTATAGACAGCCAGATTTGAAGTCAATATATCTTAGATTATTATGGATTTCTAAAACACTTGCTGGACACCTATGATCTTACAAAAAAAAAAAAAAAAAAAGAAAGAAAGAAAGAAATGCACATTAGGTTACTGCTTATAAACAGTAATAGAAAATTATGTGAAGTACTGCAATGTTTTACTCACAACTTTTTTTTTTTTTAATTTCCTTTTTACAAAGTTATTTATTTAATTAGCTGATACTTTTTTTCCCAGTTCTATAGATAAGTAGAGTAATGATCTAAAACTGGTCATACTGAATAACAGGGACTAAAATGGAGAATTTATCTGAACTCTCCTTGGTATCTGAAATTGCTCATGTAAGAAGACTGATAGTATTGAAGAAAGAAAAGAATATAGACAAGAAAGTATGATGAATACAAAGCAGATTATGAAAAATGCATGACAACCAAAGCCTTATAACTCTAGATGTTTATAACTTGCCGAAAAGAGGTTCCTACTTTTTCTTATGCATTTGCAAGACTTAGTTTTTATAAAGGCACAGTTTGTTTAACTAAATTCAACCTGTCCTAAACAGCTAAAGAAACTATATAGGTGGCCGCAACACCATCTCTTTTCCAATTAAATTAACAGCATGCATTAGGAAATATAAAACAAATTCTGTCTTTAGTGAATAATTCAGCACTTTTTTGAAATGCTTTATGTTAGTTTATTAGCCAAACTTGTATATATATATATATATATATATACCAGCTGTGCATCATGATGATCTTCAGTGCACTTACCATCACACAAGTCTCTTGGGGGCAAAAAAAAAAAAAAAAATAATATGGCCAACTCTGTTTTAAGAGTATTACCATATTTTAAAGCTATCCCTCAATTTACAGCTGGTTGTTACTGCTTGAAGGAAACAGAACACTGTGGTACTGTGTCAGAGGATTTTTCCTTATCAGTGACAGTTCAGGCCAGGTAAGAAGTTACCTATTTTTCTGTCTGCTTTTTCCAGTCCCTTTCATAGTCAAAGGATATTTCTTCTTTCAGGAAATGACATTTTCAGTTAAAAAAAATATTACTTCCAGACCTGGAAACTGCACAATTTGTAATTATTTATGTAGGCCCACCCAAAGCCCCTACAGAGGAGCATTTCTTTGCTTACCTCAGGAAACATAGCTACGACCTTTATAATATGTTCACTCTGTACTGGTATCCTGCTTTCATCCCCAGTGTATATCTCATTTCAGGATTGTGCATGTATCAGGATTGTGAATGTGACAATGGCATTGTCAAGTGACTGAGCAGCCTGGAATTTTAATAAATCTTGATAATTTATATTACAACTCAAACACTAACCACACATTTTTTATGGTTCTGATGACTAGAATATCTTCCAATCTCTTAAAACTTAGGATATTCCAGGTCTCTCAAGTTCATAATCATGTCCATGAAATACACCTCTGAAAGAGGAACTGTCTTTTCATTGGCAGCATTACCTTGCCACACTGCAAGTTTTGTTTCCCCACCCAGAGAAAACTAAATCAGAGGGTAGTTTAGCTGAACTAATGTTTGTCTCAGAACTTAATGTACAGTGGCCGAAGTATTGCTATCGTCATATCACAGCTAGGTCCCTGTCTAAGGTGAATTTTGGTCTAACACAAATTATTTGCCTAATCACAGAAGAAAATACTTAAATTGTATGCTTTTATTCCCCTAATGTGTAGATCACTGCATGATTTAATAGTATTCAGCCTGTAAATTTGTGAATTCACGTGATCTTTAAATTCTGGTGTGTGTCTCTTTATTGCTTTTTAACACTTAAAGATCGTGTTTGACCAGTCTTAAGAGAAGGGCTCCATTACTATCAGTAGCCAATTTTCAGACAGCCCTAAAAGTGGAAAAAAAAAAGACAGCTATAACCCACTAGAGCTTCTTTTGAATTTCTGTTTTCCCATTCACCAAAGTGGAAGTGCTTTATGCTCAGTTTTACTGGAGTGCTGTTAAAAACATCAGTGGCACCTGTATGGTCAGTTGATTTGTCATCAAGGACTATTTTCATTTTCATTTCATAAGCTTTCCCACTCATATCAAATTGCCACTGTGTGTAGGTAGGAGAAGAAAATAATATTGCTTGTTAGCTACAAGCTATTGCACACTAGTAATTTATTAAATAACATTAGTACAGCCTATCAGCCTGATATCTCATTGTCTTCTAAAAATGGTTTAAGCTACTTAGCTCGTCTTGAAAATTTTGATTTTTTTTGTTGATTTTTTGTTTGTTTTTTATATATATATACACAGAAAGAATTTAATGTGGATCCTAAAAACTTTTGATAAAGGAATGAGTTCAAGAAATTTTAAGTTTTCTTCAGCTCCCTCTCCTCTTCCCCTAGGATCATGCAAGGTACCACAAAGTACTAACCACATTTGGATTTTTTGCAATTCAAAAAAAAAAAAAAAAAAGGAAGAATAGAGAAGAGAGGAAAGAAAATGCATCATCATTTGCAGTTCAGATGACTAAAAAGTAACAGTGTTGCTTAGAAATAGGTGGTCTGTGCAGCCTGGGACCAGCGAGAGGCGCATGATGCTGATATCCCTGTAGTCCAGCTCAAATGGTGCTGTCCCCCTGCTCATCTATCCATCTCAGAAGCCAACCCATTCAGTGCTAACTCAGGTATTTCTGCAGAGTGCTGCATTGCACAGTGCAAAATACCATTGTGGCTCTGTGTGGAATGCAATGCGACTGGCAGTTACACAAAGTCCTGCCAAGGAGGACCAAAGTAATTTAATTTCCTTCGATTATAATCCATTTAAGTATAACATATAGCAGAGGTAGTTTTTAAAAAAATGAATAAAACCTTTCAGATAAGCAGAGTCTCTTAAAGGCCACAAGACTCTTTTTTGCAGGTTACTACAAATAGCAAATTCATAGAATTTTTAAGTATTCTTAAACTGTGATATCGTGTTAGAGTAGCAAGTTTTTTTTTTCTCCGTTAAAATTCTGTTGAAGGCAAAATCATCCTGGCTACAAACCTAATTTATTCGTATTTCTTGGATTTAGTTCAGATTAATCGGTAGAATGAAACTCTAGAAATGTTAATTAGGCCTGTTTCTAAAAACAGATGCAAAATATTAACTCTAAGATAACAGTAGTTTTGAATTGGACTGAGAAAGTAGGTACTACCTCGAATTGCCAAGATGGACATAATGACAATTGCAGAACTTTTCTCAGGAGAATGTGTTCAAGGCAAGGAGTTAATTGAGAATTGATTTTGTTAGAAAATTCATCTTTCTGAGTAAAAATAATGCTTCACCTTAATTCAGAGTTGTCTCAAATTGCTAGTGAAACTTCTTTCCCTCTCTTCTCAGAGGAAGTAGCAAGTGCACAGGAATATTCTTCAAGTCATATGCCCAGCTTCAAAGTCCTGATGGCTTTTACCGGAAGAATATGAATTTACATTATCTTGGTGACTACAAGTATACGCCTCTACTTGATTTACTTGGATGAGAACATAATCCTGATTATGGGTGTTCATTGAATATCGCATAGCAAAATATGGGAAAGTAAAGATACTAAGGTTAATATTATTCTTTCACTCTTTTATCCTGTTTTCCCTGTGCATCAGGAACCATGAAAGGACTTTATGTGGACTCTGTGGTCTCTGATTATTATAAATACAAGAAATATTTAACTGAGCCCTTGCACCCAGCATGAAAATGTGATGTATACACAAATAATGTTTATACTCAATGTATAAACATTGCATTTTTACTGTGGCATTGTGATTGTGTAATCTTACTTTATGCTGATACATTTTATTTAAAATGATATGATTTAGAATTTTGTTTTGCGTTTCTGAAGAGTAAAGTTCTTTAGGTACATTACAAGACTCGCTCGTCAAATTTTTAGACTTTATTTTTAGTGCTTCCTCTTAACATAGTGCTGTAAGAACAATTGAGCAGGACAAATTTGCTGAGGGAGTTGATCGTGTCCTTTTATGAATGAGCAATCATGTAAGTGAGAAAATAGATTTACCTTGTATCTTTTCAGTCTAATGTTATTTTTCACCAACAGTTCCTGTTTTAAAAAGCATGACTATTATATTGACATAGCCATTCTCCCTTCTCAGCTCTTTTCAGACTTCTGAAAAGAAGAGGTGATTAGAAGATCTGGCAGGCAGTGAGGAAAGGTTGATGACAAGTAGACCTACTCAGCATTAAATATATGTTTGCTGTCTTCCTTTATTTTGCTTCTAGAACCTGAGTTGGTTGGTTTTGTTTTGCTTTTTCTTCTTAGTTTTTCTGGTATTTGTACCTAACAAGTAAAGGGTTTCACTCAGGCTGTTGGGAACAAACGAATTGTTCAAGTGAGTATTGCAATTATTTGTCAGGATATGTTGATAACTACTTATATGCTTTTTTTTTTTTTTTTTTTTGTAATTGTTTTTCTGTAATGTCTATTTTGTCATAAGTGTGATAACTGTATGGATATTATGATGAGAGTACTTCAGTGTTGTTATGTCTCCCTTGTTCTTGCTGTAACTCTACTGCTGTTAAGGCCTGCAACTTATTCTTACTCCTGATTCCTAAGAATCCTGCTCTATAAGCCTTGCAATGCTGTGGAAACAGCACAGTAGTGCTGCTTAGTCATTATCTGCCTTGAACATTAGTGATACTACTATGTGCAGCACTCTTTCTTTTCTCTGTTGCTTCCAATTCCTGAATAAAACTTTTTATCTTCTTTGGATCTGCTACCTCCGAATGTTCAGACATGGTCTTTTCACGTCAGATGAAGAGATGAGAACCCAGGCAGCTTTGACTGGCAGTGTTGTCTTCTCTCTCCCTCCCTTTCTGTAAGGGCTTAGTGTTTCATTGAGAAAATAAGGAGCCTACTGTCTGCTTTTGTCAATGTTTTTGTTAATGTGGCTTGAGCATATTGTCTGAAACATTCACATTGCCCACTCAGCTCAGGACATTCTCCAATGCAAGCACTGTGTCCAGATTTTCACTAAGAAAGAGATTCACTTGCATCTAGGAGAGGAGAATGAAATTTGGAGTATGATTTCTCTGGCTCAGTCTTGAGGAAAGAGACTCAAGATCTTAAATGCTGCAGATGAGAGACTGAGTACTGGAGACCAAGGAAACTGAAGGATAAGGGTTAAGGTCTTTTCACATTTTAGATCTTTAATTCCTCTGTATGAGAACTTTCCCATCATCCTAATTCTCAAGGTTCAGTCCTGAAGATTAGAAGGTGCTGATATCCTTGTCCCTTGTCTTCCCCTTTATTCCTCCAATATTCCCACATGCACCTCCTGCACAGAAGAGACCTTTGCTCTGCTTTTGTTAATATGTAAAAGTAAATTAATGATTTTGGAGGATTTGCTCTTTTAAACTCGTAGTGGTGCTATTTCCCAGACATCAGATCTAACAAGTCTAGCCTCTCCCTAGGGGAATACTGTAACCAGGATTAACTTAGTCACAGATCCCTTTTCAATGTGGAAAAACCACTATGGTCAGTAATTCAGTAATTCAGGGGCTGGTAGCAAGGTGTCATTGGCTTCTAAGTAGCTTATTCTGGAAAGTCAGGATCAATTCTGTTGCTGTTCTACAGTGTTATACTAATTAGTATCTCAGGCAGAATTTGCAGAGGTGAGCCAGCCAATGCAGCAGCAAATAGAACAGATTTTCTTTAGGACATATACACTTCTTGTTTGTTTGCTTGTTTTGTTTTTTTTTTCAATAGAAAAGCTACTTGATTCTACTAGATCCTACCTGGCAGAAGCAGGAGTGCTAGTTATAACCATTGTTCTAGTATTTCCAAGTAGGGATCCAATGTTGTGGATGCCAAGAATTCTGAAGGCTTGGCTCTTTTTCTTCTGACATGAGAAAAGATTGTCTTTGCATTATGGAGATATGCCTTGCAAATGACCCAAGAAAAAACTGAGCTATGCCAAGTAATATCAGCTGAACACACTACTGAATCTTAACATTTGGGTTTCCTTTTCCTCCTTCATTCCCTTTTCTCTACAGCTTCCTACAGGGAACTGCTTTTTCCTGGATGAGAGTAGGAAAATCCCTCCCCTGCTCCCTAAAAAGAAATCCACTGTGCAGCAGCTAGTTTGATGGATAATATCTATAAAATATGAAATCATTTTCTAGAAAGTATAATCAAGTAGGAATTTTGTCTTCGTTTTTACTTCTTCTTTAAGGAGAAGACTGAGTAATCTCATGAGATTCTCTACACTATTGAAACTTTTTGAAGCACAAAGCTCCATTGTTTTGGATGCAAAAGGATTTGTTCAAGGAGAAAAGATTGCTGACATCTGCAGTATGAATATTTTTCCAGGTGATTAAAAATTCCTAGATGAAAAGATAAATTACTAAAAG
>JAVCKT010017495.1:1065-13191 GCA_032273925.1 Rhynchotus rufescens
ACATTATCTTAATTAAACCATCAAATGAAAAGGGAAAGAAAAAAAAAAAAACAGCTATTGCCTTTTCCATGACTTTTATATCTGAGACGGAAGTTTGCCCAGGTACTCTCATTTACATTTCTTATTATTCCAGAAATTTGTAATGCCTGTCATTTTACTTAGATTATTATTAGCTAAATTAAGTAACTTCTATACCCATTGTTCCTTATTTAAATCTCCTCATTTTACATGGAAGTGGCTTAGATACCTTGAAGTTGATCCTTGCTCTTCTTCTCCCTTACTTCATCATTACAATGCCAGATCTTGCTTCACAGAAATGATCTAAATCCCTGCTGTTGACTACTGCGAAACTTAATAGTGCAGACAGCACTGACTACTGCTTGATAAGCTGGAGAAAATGTTTATAATTTCATTAGATCAATATATGTCTAGGCAACATGGAATCTACCCATCCTGACTTACTATATGCATGAACGAGGCACCAAGTGAGGACTGCTGTGATCCTAGGCTCTGCATAGTCAAAGCAAAGATGTGGCTGTACATATTTCTTTTCTTAGGCATCCTCACATTTCTGAAGTACTTACAATCCTCTAGGATTCTATGATTTCTAATGCTACCAAAAGGAGATGCTCAAAATGCTCTTTGATTTTCTCTAATAGGAGGTATAGATATAGATATATAGATATATAGATATAGATATAGATATAGATAGATTGATATAGATATAGATAGATTGATATAGATATGAATGACTATTAAAAAAATAAAGATTTTTATAACATGATTCTTAAATAAATATAGGCGAAAGGGAACTAAAGACTGAAACATAACAAATCTTCATTCTGCAGTATTCCTCTTCCACTATTAGATTTCATCCAGCACATCTAGAGGTGTGATATTTATTCCATACAGTCCAAAAACATATTCTTAACATACATGTACCTCTCAGTTATAATCACTTGTCTACACTTGCAAACTGGAGATTTCTAGGAAATAGGATAATATGGAAAACTGAAAAAATGTCATAAAACCCCACTGACATATTAATGAAATTCATGGAAGAAATTATTTACCAAATATTTTAGTGAACTGTATAGCTGAAAGTATATTTCAAATACCTGAATCTATAAATAATATTTTAAAATCTGACAGATTATGAGTTGAATATGTTATATGATAAATATTATTTAGCCCCTGTAATAAATTTTCTTAAACAACTTTACTTTTTGTTTTATGATATAATAATATATGATAAATGTTGAGGGTTTCCTTAGTGTTCGGTTTTGAATAAAAATAGTATTAACTTCTTAGAGAAATACAGATTTACTATCAAAGAGGCAGCTCTATGACAATCTTGATGGAGAAACTGGTTATACTGTGGGCAAATTTAATAAAGAAATAAATCAAACTTTAAAATAATTCTCTGAGGAAACTTACTTCATTTTAAGGGAGAAATAAAGGTTCACCAGTAACCATAGTGAGTTCATATTATTGCCATTGTTTTTATAAGTTGTTGCCATGACTTTTTTGACTTTTGGGTTAGATTGGACTTAAAACACAACAGATGGCTACAATTATGTGTCTGTAACCTTCTTTTTTTTAAATAACTAAACAGAGCACAATAAAATAAACAGACTTATATTCCAAAGAGACTCGCACAGTTTGAGACAGCTATACATGGTTATGTAAAAAAAAAAAAAAACAGCTTTCTATACAATAGGAGTAAAACGTAAATGACAGATTAGTTTCACAAATTTGCTGTATTTATTAAATACATGATTCATTCAAATTAGTAATTTTAGGAGCTCTGATAAAAATGAAAGTACGTGATTTTGTAATTATTTAGGACTCCAGTGTGCATTACTTTCCTCAGCAAATCTTCCACTGAATTTTGTGACAGCAAGAAGTACTAGTTTGGACTTTTAATTTGTGGGAGTTATTTTTAATTGACATTTTTATTATCTAGAATTAGTGCTAAAGAACACTTTGTATTAACTGTCTTTTAGGAAAAAAAGCATTTAATGACTTCATGGTACTTTAATTTCTGTGGCAGTGGTATTAATTAAAGGACAAAAAAAAAAAAGATTTCAAAACAGGGGTGAGAAAAGAGGAGAAGAAAAAAAAGGAAGGTATTGGTAAATAATACCACAGTAAACCCACAAAATTCAGTGTGAGTTGAGCCTTGTTATGTCTTTAAATCACCCAAATTTGTTACTTAACATGAATTATTTTAATACAACTGATTTTCAGCTCCCAAATAGCCTCAAGAAAAAAAAAAAAAAGTGTACATCTGTCAGAATATCAGCTTAATTGTTGAACTTTCTAGCTCCATGTTTTGTTGTTTGATTTTTTTAATTGAGACTCAATACATTTCTCTGCTGTAACTGTGCAACTTATTTAGGCATTATTTCAGAAGCATTTAGAAATTACTTAAGACTTCAGGTACTTTTAGTAGTGTGTTCTGCATTGATAACTCAGCATGGAAATATCAGTGTTTTGGGATCAAGGCAGTCTGCTCCTTTCTCGTTCCAGGCTAAGACCAACATATATAGCAGAATTATGATGTTCTGCTGCCTGCCCATGACTGTGGAAAAAACTGTTTTATCCAGAATTAGTACAATCTACTCAGTGACTGCATAGAAATACTTGCAAGATTTGTGTGTCAAGCTGAGGCTATGCAACCTGAAATCTACAGCTTTGTCCTCATTTTGCCTTATACTCCAGCTAAAATCCACTGCCTGTCCAAAGCGGACATATGCAGAGAAGTAGAAATGTAGACACACCACCCTACAGCACCCATGTAATGTGCATGTGGCTTATCATCCCTCTATGGACAGAAAACATCCCTAGTAGCCCTTCTGTGGCTGGGTGGAGCATTATGGTCCAATATTTTAGTTTCTACCAGATTCCGTAGCTCTATCCCCATCCTTAAGCACGTTTAACACATTTGCCAAAACATTCAATAAGATTTGAGTAGATTATGCTGGAGAAAGTTTATGGCATGATGGTGGCAGACTAAATTGAACAAGCTTCCATATGGGGAATTGTCTCCCTACCTTACAACATACAAAAGCAATTTTGCTGGTTTGGTCCTGTTTTCAGTCCTCAGTGGTTCTGATCAATCTTGCCATCTTCTGTTTGTCAACCCTGCTGCACAGAGTTCCCACAGGACAGTTCCTTTTCACACTGAAAAGTGAAACTTCACACTACTCATCAAATGAAAAGAGAATTTTAAAAGCAAGAAATTTATCTAAGCTGTGAAAGCAAAGGTGAAAAGCACAAGAAACTTGTTAGAGAGCATAATAAAGGCAAGATAAATCACAAGACACAAGCAAGACATCCAGTTAAGCAAAGCACTCCAGCATATGCTAACTTTTAAACACGCGCTGAAATTCACTGAAGCCAATTCATATTAAGTATTTTATTGAATCCAGGATAAGTTATGGAATATCGTAAGTAAGAAAAAAAGGCTAACAAACACATCTTATTTTTCAAGATTTATTTCCATGTATTTTCTCAAACTCTCTGTATAAAACCAGGTAGCTTTGCCTTCACAGTGTTCTCAACTTTCAACTTACTATGGTATGATTTTCATATTTGCTGGACCACTCTGATTTTAGCTAGAGTAAAATGCTTTGTAAATCTAAACAGAGGCAGTTACTTCAGTCTAATGAAATACATTCACAAGTGTCAGGGAAAATTGGAAAATAAATTTACTGTATTATTGAAAGTTGTTCTTGAAGTGTCGTGGAAAAACATATAGAATAAAGACAATGTTGCTCAATATCAGCAAGACAAAGACTGAGATAAGCTCTGATTAAGTTTAACCACCCATAAACACTGGAACTTATCATTTGATTAGTATGTTATGAGCACAGTTTGTAGAAAAGCCTTTAAGGATATTCACATACACTGTATAAAGTCATTTTGCAGACTCAGTATCCCCTGAATTATGAAGTATTTGCTTTTGCTTAGTTTGGTTCATTTTCAATTTAACACTGATTTATAATGCAAGAAACATGTTTTGCTCTAGTCTTCAAGAGTTCCTTTAAAGTCATCCTTTCATTTCAACTCTGGCTAGTTAAAAGTTTCTTGAGAATGTTTATGAGTAGTTGAGGACTACACAAAAAAACACAGAGGACACCACATGAAAAGGAAAACTCTACTCCAATTCCTTCAAACCAAATTCCACTAACTTCTGTCAAAATCATGAACTCACCACTTTCTCCACAAGAATAAAGCTGCCAATCTCCAAGACTTCAATCTCCAAGAGTTTGATTTTATAAGATTTGATGAAGGATGAAACAGTGAGGTCTTAAATTCGTTTTATAGGCAGAGATATAAGATCACACCAAAATGTAAATGGGAATTGCCAGGTGAGTGCAGAGAGTTTGTGTTCAAACTTGCAGAGCTCTTTACATGGGACTTCACTCTCCTACAGGAATCTGATGGGGGAGTTTTCTACAACTTGCTCAAACACTTCAGGGAAGGGAGATTAGTTTGGCTTTAATTTAACCAGCCAAATTGAGTGTTATTACTGGAAACAGCTCTAAGCTTTTCAATTCCCCTAATGAGGTCCAAACTTCTATGGATGCTATCACCTGAGACTACTGTAATATTTTATTTGGATTTAAATCTTCAACTTGGCAGCCCTGCTGCGTCTCCGTGGACACCTCTCATTTTAGTTTTATATTCTCCCAGGTGGTTGATTACTTATCCCCGTAACAGGATTCCTTTTCATATCGAGAAAGTCTTTGACCTCCGTTGCAGGACTGTGTGGAAACCTTAGCAGACAAAGGCTGTTGTTCCCCTTTGTTTTGTTTTGCTATCAAGACCAAACAACCCATAAGTCTTGATTTATTTGACAGACTTTTCAAGCCACCTTAATTTTCTTAGTCTCTTTGATTCTTAATGCCTTTTGGAACAAATCTCTTCTACTAACATGAAAGCAACCTAAGAGCCAAGATTTTTATGGGAGACAGGAAACGTATATTTAAAGGAGTGCTGTGTTATCTTTTACAACAACAACAAAGCGAATATAGGCAAATATACTCCCAAATGACATAGTCGATTTTTAAACTGGTCTCAAGCGTAAGCCTTCTTGCAATATTTGTATAGTATCGGCGAGAGGCAGTAAAACCTGCTTACAACCACAACGCAAAATCCCCAGCTGCCCTTACTTTTAGTCAGAGACGATCGAACCTGCACAGAACTCCAGCTGTTTTCAGATCTGCTAGAAATCTCACAAGAAGAAACTATTTAATAGAAGAAACTATTTAATAGAAGAAACTATTGACTTCTCATTTTTTAACATCCAACTGTTTAAGATTTAGTAATAGCAAAATATAGTTTTCCAGATCCATCTAGTCAATCACACTAAATTTCTTTTACATATATATAAATATATATATATATATAAAAGTTTTTCATACATAAGAAAGGACATTTCTAGAACATGATACTATTATTACGTGTGACAGACACCACTGGAACAGTTCCCTGAAACAAAATATGTAGAGCAAATAAGCATCATACTAGCTGGAGAATGTCCATTCAATTTTGAAATGAAAAAATGGTTATTTAGCTTAATTGCTCTCTATGAACTGTTGAAGACAAGCTGATTTCCATAGTGCTGCTAAGAGAGTAGTTGTTTATTGAGATACATGATTTGTGAACTGGTATATTTGAAAACTAGCTGAGAAAACATGGATAATAGAATTAAAGAAATATAATTAACACATAACACACTTTCTAACATAATTAACTCATAACATACGGTTTCTACAAAAGAAAATAAAATCAGTTAAAACAAAGGAAACATGTTTGTCCGCCTAAAAAAAATAATGAAGAAAAAAGGATGTTTAAAAAAGTGTGTGTAAAAATCTCTGCGTGTCATCTCAAGTGGATCTTTAAAAAGCCATTTGCAATCTCTTGTTCCTCATATAAGGTAAGAATTCAGAATGATTGCAGTAGCATTATAAAAGGGGTTTTTGGGTCCCATCCCACCAGACACGGTTCTTTCTAAAATAAATTTTCCTTCCTTAGACTCATGACAAGCTGGATACTAAAAAGCCTAAACTGGGGCTAAATTTCAATAGTGCATTTACTGTATTGTTTTTTGGTAGCTTTTATTTTATTGCATGAAACTTTAAACCATTCTTTTTAAACTTATTCTATCCATAAATAGTTCTGGTGGTTCAGAAAGGCATAAGGAGCAGTGTATTTTTATTTGAGGTGCACTAGTGTCCTGCAGGCACCCTGGTCAAAATTGTTTTTCCCAGGACATGGATAACCTGTGAGGGCTGCTCTGGGGAGAGGACCTATTCTCCCCCTGAGTTGCCTTTTCTTTCCCAGCTCTCTTCAGCTCATTTTTAAATGTCAACTTCAGAGCATCAGACAGCAAGTCAGTCAATGATCAGATCCCAGATTTATTCCATGTTAAAAAAATAACTACTCTTTCTTTTTTTTTTTTTTTTTTTTTCCTAGGCTTTCTTGGAAAAGGCTGAGACCTCTTGGCCAAAAAAAAAAATCTTGAGAAAGTTCAGTTTGAGGCAGAGCCTTGCTATAAAATACTAGCCTGATGTGTTACTATTTAGAAAATCACAAGGAACTGAAAACTCTCTTGGAACTGACAATATTAAAGCATAGTCAATTCTGTTAGACTTGATAATATACAATTTACATAATATCTGGAAAACATTTCAAGTCACAGGACAATTAAGCATAAGCTAATTAAGGCAACCTAACAGAGCTGCAAGTGTTCCGTCTGGAGACTTTCTACTGATATTTAGCAGTTCATCTGTTTTGCAGTTATAAAATGATAGGTTTTGCTGGAGTTAAAGCCTTTGACACATTTTTGCTCCCTGCAGAATATTTCAACATAATTATATCACTCTCAGCCTGAGAGGTAGTTCTTTTTTTTCCATATTTCAAACCTGCAAAATGTTACTGAAATTAAACTCGCATGGAAAGTATCCGCAGAAACCAACAGCCTTGGAGACTGCAGCATTTGTCTGATGGTCAGAGAAGCAGCTAGTGAAAATAATTCAGAATAGAAATACGTATTCACATAGTGAAGCAATCAGCAATGCAAGTGAAGGCAATGACTGGGTAAAACATGTGGTAGCTCATTTGTGCATTTATACAACACATTTATAATTTCAATGCAACATAAAGGCAAGGGAACTAGGTATCAAGCCTTTAAGTTACCTTAGAATATCTGTGAGAACTCAGAGAGAGTGGGCTCATAGATCACAGATAACCAGGCATAGCTTGAAGAAATGAAAACTCTGGAATCGTGGGTCAAAAGCCGTGTTTAAAAGCAGCATTTTTAGCTTTCGTAGAAAAGGCTCAAGAATCTCCTGCTACCAAGGGTCTCCTGCCATCTAGCGGGCAAAGCCCTCGCAGGCTGTCCTCGTGCAGGCTGTTTCAGGCAAATACACTTGCTTTGGGCACTAAAAGAAATACGTGTACTCCCTGAAAAGCAGTTGCAGTTGTTACACGATCAGTAACAAAACAGGTCCTCGCTCTTCTGAGCTTCTGTAATAGAAGAACCTTTTGTTTTGTTTTGTTTTGTTTTTTTAAGAAAGATTTGCGTTAATACTACTTTCTGTCAGTTAAGTCTGTTAACCTTGTATGTACATCATGTCTAACAATCTCTGGGAGCACTTCAAGATGTTCTTAAAATAAAGCACATGATTCTGAACCACCCACCCCAAGCAGCAGGGTGGCATTTACAGGTACAGTCACAAACCTGACCTTAATATGTGCCACAGAAGGCTGAAAAGCTGTGATGTTGTCTGCTTCTACTGGAAGAAAATGACAGGAATACAGGCAGCTCCTGCAACTTTCCTTTATGTTCCCACAGCCGAGACATAAAGAAAATCATGTCTTAAATCCACAGAGACTTTGTATACAGCAGTGCCAGCTACTAGTGTCAAGAGTCCCAAGTTCAGCTGAGCTGTTCTGGTCCACATCTGAACGCAAAAAAAAATCACAGTTCAGGCCCACTCAAAGTGGGTATTTTACCCTCCAGGTGCCGCTGACCCTAGGTAGATGTTATCACTCTGATACCTTCACTGACCTCAGGATTACTGACAAATTTTGACCGCAGGGACCCACTTTCTGAATCAAGGTCAAAGTGACCGCAAGTGTGACAATAATGAGCCAAAGGAAAGGGCTTGTTTTCTAGAAGAGCTGATTTGTGTGTTTGGGTTTTTTTTTTTTTTTATTGTTTTTATGAGTATTTTTGTACAATATTAAAGATCACCAGAAAAGGAAACAATGCATCTTCCATTATTTACAATGTTAAAAAAATAAATACTAGAAGTTTAACCATGCAGTTTTTTTTTTGCTGCATTATTTGCTTTTCTTCCCCTGGGGGCCCTAGTAACTGAAGGCATGAGGGAAATATTTATTTACTGTTACTGTCTGGCTCAAAACAGTCTGATGTCAAGGGACATAATGATCTAAACATTTGTACTAAATCGAGACAAACAAATGTTAACGAAAAAAATCTCTCACTGAGCTCATTTGTATTTGAAAATACCTGTTTGTTTAATCTTGCATTCATATTTTTTATCTCTCTTTATATTTGTAAAGACATTTTACCTGTCTTCATATTTAATGGAGGAGATTGCAGAGCTGTTCTCCGGTGACCCAGCAAGGTACACAATCCTCTGTGAAGCCTTTGAAGCAAATTGCTGCAATTGCAGATGCGACACTATAGAAAACACCCGATTCATCAGTGCAGTTTGAACTTAGAGGATGCTCAGCATGCACGTACAGCCAAAGGTCACCACAGAAATATTTGGGATGCTCCACTGGCACACCAATAACCTCTACAGCTGGCACAGCTCATTTTGGATTTGCAACAGAAACTGAACTACAGATCCTCCACACCCATGCTGAGCAGTTGCTACAATTTCTTATTTTTCACTGGCTGAAAAACTACACGTTTGATAACTTAGCAGCTGGCCTGAATTAGGAATTAACTCTAGGAGAAGAAATATAGATGAGGAGACATCTAGGTCTGGCACTCTGGAACAAGCACAGCAGATTAAGATCAGCTTTGTAATATTAAAACTCCTTTAAAAATCTAGACTAAGGAGAATTTGCAGCTAACTCTAACTCTAGGAAACAGAAAAGAGAATTAGAAGTTTAGTGCTATGTGTACAAAGAAGATCAGTAGTCATTTCTTTTTTAATTGTATCAGACTCATGACGAATTTTGCTCAGTTCAAAACCTAAATTCAGATGAACTGAACTACTTAGATGTTCTAGGCTGAATGCAAATTATTTGACAAAGAAACACCAATAGTTACTCTTCACAAAAGGAAGTACATAGTACGTGTTGATATTAGGGGAAATAAAAAAGGTACTTTATTCCAAAATCTGGAAGTTTTCCATTTATGCAACAAGTTTCTATATGGACACATCACTAATATTTTTTGTACCTCTGAGAGTCCATTTGCTAAATGGAGGTGCTGCGTGTTGTAACCACCTCTGCTCTGTTGCAGAGCTTCATTGTAAAGGGAAATAAAATTAGGCAACAAAAGAGGTAGAAACAGACATCAAGACTTCATGACTTCTAACCTTAGACTCTGTCCCAGATAAAAAGGCAGCTCAGAAGAAAACAAAATGCATTAGATTTTATCTCTTGATTAGTTCATCATGATTACATAGTTATATCACAAAAATGCAGACTGCTATCCTATTTCAAAATTACAGTATGATCATTCTGATGAGGAAGCAGAATTCTGTACTTACAGAAGTACAGAACAGAGTTCTGTTCTGTAATTACTTTTAAATATGATTTTTCCCCTCAATTCTCTTGCCTAATCAGAGAGCCTAAACTTTTTCTTACTTGAAGTTATAATTAAACTGTGCCCAAATTTATAACATGTTACTTTCTAGTTTTCTTCTCGCACCAGCAATCAGGTACACAGCACAGTTTAATAAAGATAAGATAAAGCTGTCAGAGCCAGATGGGGATGGAGGGAGTCTTGGTTCTTTCCTTACATTCTTTTCTTAAGAGATGCAAACATCCACTGTCTTTCCATACTCCTAATGTAAGAAAAATCAAAGCAACCCAAGCTGTCTGCAGGTTATGCCAAAGCACTTCTATATCCTGAAAATTACTTCTTCTTAAGGGTCAGTGGTCTGCTAGGTGTTTCAGCCTGATTACAATGGGCAACTTAGGGAAGAAAAATACGTATTAAAATAGTGTTTAGTCTAAATTTACTTTTGACAAGAAACCTTTGAAAGGGACTGAAAAAGATAGTAATAAATAATAATAGTTGTATTAGTAGTGTAGACAGACCTTCAAGATCTGCAGGAGTCATCGTGAGCAAAATAGTTGGGCATAACAGTATTTTAATTACATTCTCTTTTTAATTATCATTTAAGCAAACAAATGACTTTTAGAATACAGCCCACATCCTCTTAAGCAATCAATGATTTTTTTCCTTTTTTTATATATACAACCTTACCAAAAAGGTCACGACAAAAGTAAGCCATTAAGTTATCAGAGATAAGCCTGGAAGTAATTATGTAAAGCCAAACAAATCTTGACAGATAAATTAAACAAATCAGAGTTCATTGTTAGAAGGACCAGAGTCTGACCCGGTAACCTTGTGTGTTTGTTTCTCAGACTCCATGAGGAGAGAAAAAGAGGTCCTCGAGAAACCAAGATAAGGAAGATTAGTATTAAACATGTTTGTACCATGGCAGTCTTTCATGACCAAGGAAAATTGGACCTAGTAGTGGTAGACATCATGGTCAAAGCAGCAAGACCAGGATTGTCAGGCACATTAAGCACTTTACTGGTTTACCTAAACCAGAAAATATTTGTTAAAAAGGGGCACTTTTAAAAATGTCATCACTTGACATGTCTTTTTATTTATTTATTTTTTTAATTGCTTGTATCTCTATCAGGAAAATCACTGTATAATATCTACCATGTGAGTTTTACCAGATTTCAAAATGCTAGTATAGTTAACCATGATCAAACTTCACAGAAGAGCCAAAATATATTCTAAAAAGCTCTATATTCTGTAGTATACTCTGTAATATAGGTATATTCTAAGCAAACTCAGAATTGCTGACACTATCAGGAAACCAAATGAAACTAATTATCCTAAATCTGTAATTAGTCACATATTAGTCATCAAATCTTCACTTAACCTAAAGGAGTGAAACATCTTCTAAAAGATACAGCATTTGGGCTGACAATCTGGCGCTCTATATTTGAAATTCTGTGTTCACAATGTACAAAGAGAAATGATATCACACCTTCATGCAGTGCCTGCCCTTTTAAAAAAAGCACAATTTATTTTCATAAGGGATTATGTTCACTTTGCTTTCTTACTTTAAAGATAAACAAAGAGAGAAATTTCAGTCACACAGGGACCCAGTAGCTTTTACATGTAACTAGTCTCTCTAGCAGTGTATTATTTTCTCTGTATAAAATCACAAGTGCTCAGAAAACCTTAATAACATGATAGGTGACCTCACCTGGAGGACTGACTTCCTTGAAATCCGTGTGTTGATTCTAGAAATTAGTTTCAGTTGGTGGAATATATTCAAGTATGTCCTTGAGACATTACTCTTCAAATAGTAAAGACAAAGGAGTTCAGAATTTTGTACACCAGATGGCAATGTATTCTTAAAAATGGCTGAATGAGCTGTTGCATGGAGATCATTGTATCTTTGCTGCTTTATTATGAGTAATTAATGTTCTAGATTATACTAGCCTGATTATCCTATCATTGGAAAGGGGACCAACATGGAATATATCAATCCGAATGATGTGATGAGCAGATTTGATTCTACATCTAAAGTTCTCGTCACAGACCTTCATTTCTACAAGCTAGAATTTTAATACTTCTTAATGAGTAATGTTGGATTTGACCATATTTCACTTACAACCATGTTAAACCTGCTTCTCACCAAAACTTTCTTCAGTGAACCTTTTTCTTTAGCTATGTTCTTCCAACTGAAAAGAAAATTGAAATGAGTCTTCAGATTTAGTAATTACTTAGTTACAGATTTGTTAGTAGAATTAAAGTCTACCTCAAAAAAAAAAAAAAAAAAAAAAAACCAGCAACTGATATTTCACCTTCTCCAG
>JAVCKT010017496.1:0-12202 GCA_032273925.1 Rhynchotus rufescens
ATCCAAGTAGCAATGACAAGTCAAATAAATAAATAAATAAATAAATAAACAACAATCAAACAAATAAGCCTTTGAGATAATCACTAGAAAGTAATCCAACTTTTCAGCAAGAGCTAGTCCTCTTGGTTCAGCCGCTGAGCTATGGAAAAGCCTTGACTCATCAGCAGGATGGCAACACTGAATTTTCAACACAACCTTTCCACACCAGCACCAACCCAACAGTCACAGTGCAACTCCACGCAGGCAAAGACACTATGCTGTGGCAGCACAGGATTTCATGAAGAATCCATTCCCTTCTTTTTTTATGATTAAAAAAGTGCCTGCTGAAAGTCATGGTGCCTCTCATTGGACCCAGCCTTGGGATGCTACAGACTCTGTACCATAATTCCCTCCCTTGCCTGGTTCACCCACAGGTCCAATAATCCCCTCTTTTACTAATCCTTCATCTGCTCTTGTGTTTGCAAAGTGTGAGTTTTTGACGGCTATTTAAACCCTTGTTACAGGATCTCTGTGACAGGTAACAAGCTCTATGGAGAGTGAAAAGGCAATAGATTTATCATTGACACTTGCGGGCTTCTGACACTGTCTCATATTCACTTTCATAATCAGGTGAGGGAAACATGGTCTAGATAAAATTGCTCTAGGGTGGGGAAAAGCCTGGTTAGATATATGTGCTTGGAGAACAACTATCAATGGTTCATTGTCGAAACAGAAAGCAGTACTGGAAGTCCTGAAAACATAACCTGGGAGGACAGATTGATCAAGTTACAGTTATTAGCCAAAAGAGGGAGTCTTGGTGGGATATAATAGCCTTTGAGAACAGAAAGGGCTATTAAAAAGCGCACTGGAACAATCTGTCCTCACTGGTAGGACAAGAAATAATACGTTTAAATTGCTGCAAGAAAAATTCAAGTTAGATGAGAAAAAAAAAAAATGACGATGAAGAACAACACTAGATTAATCATGTTGGAAGGCTGTGAAATCTCCATCATTGGAGGGCTTTAAAAACAGTCTGGATCAAATTCTGCCAGGAACAACAGCTCTAATGGAGCCTGCTTAAACAGAGGACTCTGCTATAGGTCTGGGTGAGCCTGAATAATGTCCTGAAGTGTGGTGTGCTCCTGGCCTGGCTTTGTGTACCCAAACCACTCTGTTATAAACTGCTAGTGCAGTCTATATAGTGTACAAAGATACCCTACACTGCCTAAAAATCAGAGTTGATGACATAGTAGGCAAGACTGGGGTATTCTGAGGAAAATAGGGAAAAATGTAGCAGTAAACTTAAATGCTCCAGCTGAGTCACGTGCAGTTCTGAGTCTTCTTGCTGTGCTTTCCCCAAGAACACCTCAGATCTGTGTAGACCCTCAGGCATCATCTGCATGGACACAATGCACATATGGAGGATGCTTGGAAGACTCGAGCAGCCACCTGGGACAGACTGAAGTCAGCCTGCTCTAGTTTTCATGCACTGAGAAAACATAAAAACATATAAAAAATGTGGTGAACCTCTGGCTGCTCAATGTAATATGCAAGCAGGACTTCTTGTATGGGCAGAAGGGTGCCCAAGCAGCAGGAACATGATCAGGAGTCAGGCAGGCAGGAATGATTCAGGATAAAGCCAGAGGAACACAGAGGAAACATTTGGGGGTTTAACACCTATGCAGGATGATTGCCGAACCAGATGAGTTCACAGATTAGCCACTAAGGTCTCACCCAGTGTGTCATTTACCAGGATTTCCAAAGATTTTGGCATAGATCTTAGCTCTGTAGAAATGTGTGGTCCACTACATAGCACGTATGCTAGAAATACACTATTAGTGCTATCAATTACTGGATTCATACACCACCTAAGTGGTGCAATTTACTCTAAACCAAAAATGCAATGTATGATACATGTAAATATAAAGCATGCATAAAAATGCAATTTCTTTGGTCTCTGCTTCGAGGACTATGGAGAAGTAGCAGACATCTTTAGTAAGGTGCTTTGCCAGGGTTAATGGCCAGGTAGGGGTTAATAAGCCACAGCTGCACCATGATCCCCCAACTCCACCCCAAGTTAATGGTACTGAGGACATATCCTTAAATTAGAGGAAATGACAGGTTTAAATTGGCATGTGCCACACACAGAGCAGTGGCAAGCTCAACAGTTAGTATAATTTTTAATATGGCCATAGCAAACACCTTTTTATACTAATAGAATAAATCATGTTCTCAACACCTGGAGTTTACACTAGCCAATCTGTAATAGTGTATTAATGCATAGCAGTTGCACATCCTGTTACAGAGCAGCAATAAAATGGTGAGGGACCCAAGGGTAAGGGTATTAGCTCTCACCAGCACGACTCACTGAAGGTTGTAGATCACCACTCTCCAATACTGCAGCTGATTACCTCCAATCTCACACAACAGGCCATTAACTTATTTTCCTTCCTATATTTCGACAGGCTTTTCTTCCTCCTTCTTAATTTCCTTCTTTCTCCCAGTCACATAGATCTCAATTCAGCGAAATGGTGAATTTCCAGCTGCCCTCTAAGAATGTGCTTTGAGCTCCAAAATCATGGCTAATTACAACAAATATCAACCTCCTTCCAAGTGAGATGGAGGCCAGACGCTGTTTCCCAGCCATGGAGATGCACCAGTGGTGGCCAGACCATGTACCTGATACGTCAGCCAGAACGGATTTGCTTGTGGGAGAAGAACGGGATTTTCTCCTGCTCTCCCACATATGCAGTGTGAGGGCAATTCTGAGCAGTGTTCATGCAGAAGTAGGTGTTGAGAAAAATGGATTAATTCCTTCCTCTCAGAGGTACTGTTGCGAGCTGCCGATGGAGCCAGGCAGACCTCAGTAAATTGGTTGTGCTCTGTGCACACTTCCCAGTTCTCCTTTGAAACCAGGGAGGCTGCACCCTTCTCTTCTTAAACCAAAGCTCTAATTTTGGTCACAGATGCTGCAGATTTTAATGGGGAAGTTATTCTAGATTTGCAAATAATATCAGTCAAGAGAGTTCAAATTTTGACCTAGGCTTGGCATCTCCAGTGACCCACAAGTCTTGTATACGGAGAAGTGAAATCGGAGTCTATTTTGGTGATGATCCTGAGCTTATATGAGACCACATTTTAGGCCATTATACATTACACTGCTAACAAACTGAGGCCTAAATGTGAACTCAAGTCTCCATAACGCCTTTCAGTGCTGTACTTTCAGTATGTATCATTAAGAGGCAAAAAAAAACCCTTTTAAAGAAAAATGTAGATATGCAGAACCAGAGAGAAGCCCAAATCCATACCACACAGAATGCAGCAGCTGGAAAGGCAGCAGCAGAAACCTTATTTCTAGAAGAAGTGTGATATCACCAGTGACGCATTCGACAGGGAAGTAAACAGGAAAAGCTGAGTTGGCCAAACTCCCTAAGAAACAGGGAGGGAAAAGTCCATGTTTACTAAATGGAAAAGGACAGACAAAGGCAGTACAGAGCTGAATGTTATTTTCAACATTCCCAAAAGAGGAATAGACATGAGAGAGTAAAGACACAACAAAATTTATAAACGTCTTTCAAAAAGTACTTAGGAGAGTTTCTTCTAAAATGGATTTAGAATCAGATTCCCTCTGTCTGTACAGGTCAAAGAGAGAAAGTATGACTGCCTCATAGACATCTCTGCAGTCTGAAAGCTTCAATAGTGCTTATGTTTTTCTCTTATTCCTTTAACAAACCTTTATCCATTCTTATGATGGTCAGACATATCTCTGAGCTTCATAGACAGAGACTGACATTTACTGTCTCCACAATCTTGATTGTGTTTCTCCCGAAACGCAGTAGGATTATTCTCTTAATAGGTATAGAGTCACTGTATCTGGGTGAAATATTCAATCAGAAATTGCCACTAAGAGGAATATTTGTTGGTTATCAAGGCCCCAGTTCTGCAACCAAAATCAGTGTGAAATCACTGATAACATGGAGGTTAATGGAGTGTGAGAGAAGGGTTCTGCTTCCTATCTGTCTCCTACCTGTGAAAAAATGGCAGTATATATTGGCATTAGACAAATCTACTGCTTCTAAACAGAGCCTGAGCTTCTCATCTTGTAGGCCTAAGCCTACAGACTTAGCTACTCGATCAGAGATTTCACATACTGCTTTATCTGCTGTCAGCTGCAAACAGGACTTCCAGAGATGACTTGGTCACCAAAACACCTGCTGCAGAACCAGTGTTCAGTGCAGCAAGAAGCCATCTGTCTCCTTTTGAAACTATATGAAGTATTGCACAATCACAGCATCACAGACTGGCTGAAATTGGAATGGACCTCTGGAAACCTGGCCCAACTCTCCTGCCCAAGCAGGATCACCTACAGTGAATTGCTCAGAATGTTGTCCAGGGGGCTTTTGAATATCTCCAAGGACGGAGACTCCTGAATGTATCCTACAGTTCCACTTCTCAGTTCCTACTGGGCAAGAAGTTCTTTGCACCATGAAAACAACAAGATACTGATCTGGGCTAGCAGAAAAACTGCAATTTGAACTAAGAAACTGTATAACACATTCCACCATCTTCACTCAAAGTCATGTTTCCCACATCTGCAGATCTGCAGCTCTGGGAAACGATTTCTTGAAATTCGCTCTTGTTCTCATGTAAGTCTCAAGAAACATCACTTAATTTAGAGGAAACAAGACTCATGTTCTAATATGAGCACTTTCCTGAGAAAATGATGCTATCTTTTCTCCTATAAGTTTGCATATCTTCAGGATTCAAAACATAAGCAACAATTCTAGCTTTTTTTTTTCTATAAATCACATGCAAATTCAATGACTATCTCTGACCTTCTCAGGGAAGTTTAATAGTAATGTTTTTTAGTATCCATAAATTTTTGGGTGTCACTTGCTAGTAAAAAGTTGGATAGGAAAAACAGGGGGAAATAGCCTATCCATATGAAAACAATAATCATGTAATATTTATTGTCTGGGATTGAAATGTTTCAAATATTCAAAGCAATAAAACGTCAGGAAAAGCTAGACTTCCTGATGTAAAAAGACCATAAATTTCTTCCTTCATAAGACACAAAGAGGGGGAAAAAAATCAATGTGATATTTTACACTGAAGAAAAAAAGGAAAGAAGGAAAGAAGGAAAACCCTTAAATCTCAGTTAAAGCAGTAGAGAGCCCCCAGAGGGCACAATCCACTTACCTTTGGGAGTCTGAAGGAAGGAAATGGCAGCCAAGAGCACAACTCATGTATAATAAAATATAAGGAAATTTCAAACACAATTTGAGCAAGCAATGAGGTATCTCTGCAGTGTCCAACTCTGACAACTCCCTTCAACGTTTGAGCGCTATAAAAATACCTGCTGTTGCCCTCAATGCGTTAACTGGGGACTTATTGCCAGCCCTTTGAGATCCCTCCCTTTCAAACTCCATTTTATTAGCTTTTAAAAATAAACAAATTAAACGCTTGCAGATTCAAAACTGCCTTTTTCACATAGGTGACTGAAGATGATTTTTGTAAAACTTCATGGGGGTTTATGATCTCTTAAAGGTCCACACTGTTGTACTACACTGACTGCAAGAGCAAAATGAGTAATGAGAAGAAATTAAAGTCTACAAATTTCTCTATAAACTAAAAAAATTTATCTCTTCAAAAATAAATCTACTTTCTTGTGAAGAGAAGGAGAGATCAAAGGAGAGTCAAGTTTGTCTTTGGATTTGTAAAATCAGAATTGGTGGTGGTGATTCAGTCTTCTGGAAAAAATATGTATATATGTTTTTTTCTATATGTCTCTCCTGCTTCGAATACAGTTCTAGTAGGAATGTCTTTAATTGTTGCAGGAAAAAAATACATATAAATGTGAGCCATGAGAAAAAAAATTGTTTGGAATCTCATCAGAAATTGAAATTTTATCATCTTCACTGCTATAACACTGGGAAGACGATAACTTGCCCCCATGGTAACCCCTTCTGCCACAGGCAACAGCCAGCTCGTTGCTTCCTCTCATTTTTTCAGATCTCCAAACAAGACCAAATTCCTACATGGGCCGTTTCACACATACTAGGATATAGTCCTCTGCTTCATGGACACTAGGACTGTTCAAACAGGTTTAGCAGTGTGAATCGGAGCATGGAGACTAACAAATATTTACCGTTCCAGAGTCCTGCAAAGTCACATTCATTTTTCTCCCATTAATCTGTGCATCGATGGAGCTGTAGCCGTTGCCATTTCCTGGATGTTTTTGTTGTAGGACAATATTCCTGGGATCTGTCTTGTTTGGACATATCAGCTGAGCAACATAGACTAGTTCAAGTAGCTTCATCTCTGCTAGTAGCGCAAGCAGAAGTCACAGACCCAAAATACACATTAAGAAATATGTTTACCTTTAAAATACAATATTTTTTTTTTGTTCAGGAACAACAGCTGCAGAAGGACAGAAAGCTGTTTAGCACTGTATTGACTCTACAAACTAACATGTGAGAAACAAATATTTTAACCATTTTGCTGCCACAGTCTACAGTACAAAACTCTCATCCATCATTGCTACAGAAAATACCCAAAGAGTGAAAATAATCATGAAGTAACTCTCAAGTAGGAAAACAGGTATTTTTAAGGTGACATTTAG
Source organism: Rhynchotus rufescens (assembly GCA_032273925.1). NCBI lineage: Eukaryota > Metazoa > Chordata > Aves > Tinamiformes > Tinamidae > Rhynchotus > Rhynchotus rufescens. Next base: position 6,602 of record JAVCKT010017496.1, read on the forward strand.
CTGAGTCTGATCAGAATAACTTCATTTCATTTTATCTCAGCTTGGGATCTACCACATTGCACTTTTTGAATGTCTGGTAGAGGAATCTAGTAGAGTCGTGGTTTTCCTTCCGGGCTTGTCCCTAATTTGCAGAGTGAGGAGACAAGTAGGATGCACGTTTGTTTCAGGGAGGCCTTAGGGGTGACCTCAGCTATTAGTTGTATGAGTTCAAACCCTAGAAAAGTCAGCAATCAGTTCTGCCACCATCTCCAAAAAGCTCCATAAGAGCCCTCTATGGAGTCTTCCACAAAGAATGTAACTTTCCAACACATCCTTTCCCAGGTGCGAAGAGCACTCTTTCATAATTGCTTCAATTGCTTGTGTTCTGCGTACTCCAAATTCTGCTACAAAGTGAAAACATTTTGATAACTTTTTGAAAACTTTGATAACACTTCAAAACTGAGAAATATAAATTAATAATAAAATAAGAGCCAGGTAACATGGAGAATGCTAAAGAGCTCGTGTCCAGGTATTTGAAGCCAGAGCAGAATTTGTCCAAGCACAGCAAGTTTCAGCTCTGATGAGCAGCAGATACATGGAGATCTGAGGCAGTTTGGGGAGAAATCCCCTGCTAGAACTGTGCTTCTCCAGAAATGTCTTTCATACTGATGTTTCAGATTTGCTTTCACCTATGCTTGACACACAGTTGCTACCATTTCTTTTGCAGATCTGAAGGAATCATGTTAGTTCAAGAAATGTAATGATTATTTTTTAAAATTATTTTATTTTACAGAATAATTAAAACTTATGGAAATGCGAGTTTAACAGAACCAGTTTGAGAAAACTTGCTTTATTGACTCTGCTAAATTTAAATCTAAATATAAATCTCACTCTGACTTCAGGTACCTAACACCTTTTGTCAGGGTATCTGACACCTTCTGGGTGTCACTATGGGCTGAAGAGCAGCCACCACATTTCAGAGGCACTTTATTAGGTTCATTCATCAGACCCAGCTCATTTATTAAAGACTCCTGTTCTGCTGCACCTTTGTGAACACCCGTCACAGTCACTGCTCCATTTACAAAAGGCTTTCATGGTTATTAATTGAACTTCTACGATTATTTGTTGTAAGCTCCTGCACACTAAGCAAAGACAGATTGGAGATGACCAAGGTAAGAGCACTCTGGTACAGTGTAAGGGTTTTTTTTTTTCTTTTTTTTTTTTAGCATATCCTTCATGGTAATTCCTCATGTTCCTCCATCTCAATTTTGAAGGAAGTGTGTTTACATTTCTGCATGGGATGGTTGAGAGGCTGTGGCACATTTCATTGGGAAGGTTTTTATGTGCTCAGCCCTGGGTTACATCCAAAGTGAATGACTGCATTCCTCCACGCCAAATTCCTCTCATATATACAGCTGGATGCTTCTTTTTGCCATTAGGATTATATGCTATCTGCTGTGCCTTCATTTCAGCCACAGAAGGGAGATGACTTGGAGGTGAGGGAATCAGAACAGATTGGGGAAATTCAGGTTTTTTGAGCCATCCTGGGTTTCACAACATGGGCCCAGGCATTCAGAAATGGAGTTAGCAATACTAGTACTTCATAGCAGCTCTGTGGGCATAAACACACAGAAGATTGCAAAGTGCTCAGATACTACAGTAATGAAAGTCATATAAATACTAGAGATTGACAGAGCACATCTTCATGAAATTGGTAAGAAAATATGCAAAGCGTCTGGATAAAGAGGGCTACAGAAATACAAGAATGTTGAGACAAGATTCTTGTGCCAATATTTCTGTCTGATTAGAATTAAGATGAATTATCAATCATAAATATGAGAGCTATAAAACGTAAAGTGAAACTGTACTACTAAAATTTTAGTTTTTGATTTTCCCTATTTATCTTTCCAGTTCTCTTCCATCACTAATCTATCTTGTTGAGCAAAAATAGCATATAAGTACAGTGCAGCTTGATTACTGAGAATGGCTATTAATGTAGTGTTTCAGAGTGCTCTCTAGACAGTTAAAAAGCTTTTAACAATAAAATATGAAGGTTTCCTTCAAATTTGCAGTCATCTGCCCTTTAAAAGTTTCACTTGCCAACATTTCAGTGATTTATGGAGGCTAAAGTATCTGATTTTTGTCTCCCCACAATAGATGAGAGCTGTTTTTCTTATTATTTTTTAAACGCGATGTCATTATGTTAAGCAGTAAAAAAAAGTTAGGAGCTACATTAGAAGACACAGCTTTTAAAATAATTTTAAGGCATCTGGCCTTATTTAAACCATCAAATTTACATTCAATTCCTTCAGGGATGGCTCTGTTGCTTTGCACTGGCTCCGTGCCCTCCAAATAAAGCCCTGGATTTAGTGCATGCCACCACGTTCCACTAGTTGCACTGCTGCTCTGCGCAGATATACAGTAGAGGTTTAAAAAGCCTAACCTTGGACAAGATGATTCACTTATGGGAAAAAAAAAAAAAAAAAGAAAAAGCTGTAATAGTATAAGTTTCAGCTAGGGGTTAGACTTGTGACAAATGTCACTATCTATTTATTCTTAAATTATTAGTAGAAGTGTTTATGCACTATGAAACATTCTGTACGAGCTAGACAGGAAGCTGTAAAATATTTTATGAGATCTACACATGGCTGATGGCAGAACGTTAATACAATGCTAAGGTTCATCTAAATTCAAGAAGTGCCAGAAAACACTTCCCGCCGCCCTGATGCAATCCTCACTTGACCAAAAGGACCATTTTCAGAAATTTTAGAGAGGTTAAATTGTGCAACATTGGGACTCTATCCAGGGAACTACGAACACTTGCAGCTTCTCCTGCCTTCCAGCTGATGGCAAAAGCCCCGGAAAGGTGCAGAAAAAAAGGCCAGCAAAAGGCAGGTCAGTCTGTTTGGGAAAGCAGATGGTTCCCAGTTAAGGATCTGCTTGGTGCTCCAGGACCTCCTTTGCCTCTGTTAATTTGAGGTTGAATTATTATCTCTCTTTGGCAGATGGTTAAGACTAAGAAACCCAAAAATGAGGTAAAATATCCACACAGCAGGTTAGATGTCGAACAGTGAGTAAAACTCTGGTTCCCATAACTGCTACACAACCTTGTTCCTACCGAAATTCATCCATCTTCCTCTGATTTAAGCCACTGAGAGCTTGTAATATAATCAGTAATCAGCTAAATCTGTAATAAGAATCAAAAGCATTACCCAGATAGCACTATACACACACAAAACTGTTAGTGCACATCAATGCAGTCTCACGATCATGCATACTATAAGGAAAAAGTTTTAGGTAAAAGGTTTAGTATCTCCTTAAACATGTATCTCTGCTTCTGGAGCATCTAAAGTGGTGCCACAAGCACAAGCAGCACAAGTCTTATCTGTTTCTTTTAGATTTTAAGCATAATTAAAGAAAGAAAATTGAAGATGAGAAAAAGGTATTACTTCTCAATATAAGAATAACTGGCTTAGTTCAAGATAGGGAGACACAACCTACCTTGTTTTACTCTAAACTCAGCTCACTGATTAATGTGAAGTGAAAGGTTATTATATGGGTTTACTGGGTAAACCCAGATTTTATAAATAATTGCCTGTCAGACTGTTCAAGATAGACAAACACACGGCAGACCAACAAAAACACAATCTGTCATATTTGTGAGAGAAATGTGTGTTGAGTCTTCATTCTCTGGGACTTAAGTAGAGCAGTAAAAAATAAGTGCCAGTATTTTCCCTGTTTACGCATATTTTAAAATGTAAAATCTGGGAGAGATACAGCTACGGAAGGAATTTTGATTCCAGTGCCCAGTGCTTGAAATGGTTTCTTCTGTCTATATCCCTGCAGATCGAAACCAAATACAATAAATGCTGGTGTTCTTTTAAAAAGTCTGGATGTTTACAGCAAGCATATAATTTTCCATGATTAAGGACGCCAACAAAAATAAGGATGATGATAAAAAGAAAAGTTTAATCATACATTTCAACAAGCACAGATGGGACATCAGAAAACTTCCCCTCCTGTTTTACATACTGCATTGTACATATTACTTTTAGTCCTTTACACAAAGATTAATTCCAGAAAACAGAACTGTAAGCAGGTAAAAGAAAAAAAGCAATTTAGGAATGCCAGTAATAGTTGATGTACAAAGCTCATATACTATATTTTGGTTACAATGGAAAGAGGCTTTTTCTGGTCATTGAAAAAATATATTTGTATTTTAGAGGTCAGAACAAGCAGGTCCAAGTTTTCATAGCAGGGTCACTTACTTACAAATGAAGTCACTTGCAAGTGGCACAGAGCAGAAATGGGAGGAAATGTGAAGATCTCCCATACAGAGCACACGGCAGAGGATGGCTGCACTGTATCAAAGCACTATTTTACTGATCCCCCCATGGATCCCTTGAGTGCTCTGCCTCAATTTGAGGTTTAAGCCAGACTTTCAGCCTGTACTAAGAGTCATTGAAGGGGACCCCTGGGCCAGCAGGAGACCCCATGGACATGGGCAGTAAATGCCAGTAGATCCGAAGGAAGGACTGAAGCACAAGCCCTTTCTTCTTGTCAAGCCTCACCGTTGTTAGCTCTGTATATGTACAGGTTTTTTTTATGGGAAGTATTGAATGTGTTGGCACGGAAAGCGAAGGTTGTAGGAGTCGGGAATGACTGGAAGAACCATAGAGGGAGGGACTGAAATTTACAGACGAAATCTGAAATCAAGCACAGTGGACTAAAATATAAAATGGCAAAAAAAAAAAAAAAAAGTGCCTATTTCTTCTTCAACCAATTTAACAGCAGCATTGCCTTCATTAACAGCAGAGACAATATCTGCTTCCTGCAGCACATGCTTGAGCAAGTATATAACTTCAGACCTTTGACTGAAGACACTCAGAGGGACGCAATGAAAATAGAGGTGTCAAAGTGAAGAATTTGGGGCTGAGTATTCAAGCCTATCATTTCTCACCCTCCCCAAAAAAGACAGAAAACAGAGTAACAAATTTTGTTTTGGACTTGGTATCAAAAAGCCCCTTACTGGATCAGACTGGGCTATGCTGTTTGAACACTATTTAAAAATAAACTCAGAGGAATCGCTGGAAAACAGGGCTGTTTTTCTCTCTCTCTTTTTTTTTTTCCTTATTTTTAAATCACAGGTTAAGACTCTACAGCCCATTCCATCTTTGGCCTCTTCCTACCCTCTGCTGCTGTATGAAGCGCCCCTACCCAAAAGGAGTTCCCCCCGTGTAAATCAAAATGCCTCGGAGCAGGAGGCAGAGAGCGGCGAGCGCGCGGGCGCTTGCAGGGCCGTGCAAGCTGCATGCTTGTCCACCTACACGCTCCCCCAGACATCCTGCCATTAATTAGCTCTACGTTCCAGCTAGTAAACAAGAACAACGATTGAGGGGGGTGGGGAAATAGAAGAAAAAAAAAAACAGAAAAAAAACAGAAAGGAAGAAAGAAGGGAAGAAAGAAAGAAGGGAAGAAAGAAGGGAAGAAAGAAGGGAAGAAAGAAGGGAAGAAAGAAGGGAAGAAAGAAAGAAAGAAGGGAAGAAAGAAAGAAGGGAAGAAAGAAGGGAAGAAAGAAGGGAAGAAAGAAGGGAAGAAAGAAAGAAAGAAGGGAAGAAAGAA
>JAVCKT010017501.1:0-18053 GCA_032273925.1 Rhynchotus rufescens
CCTCCCTTTTTAAATATATAATTAATAAAAAAAAAAAAAAAAAAAAAAAAAAAAAAAAGGCTTTTTAAGGTCCTTCATGCCACACATTTCTACAAAGAGCGAAGGCTCTGGCCAGCACCACGACTCACACTAAAAAAACACCGAGGATGCTGCACAGCAGGTTCCAACCAGGCTAGCTTGCAAGCAACAGAAGTTTGGTTTTTTGGAACATGCTTAAATACTGCAAAATACCTGCTCCATGCTCTTAATAAATATGTATTTCTTTTCTAAACCAGCTGTATTTTTTTCCTTTTAAACTTTTATGACATTCAGAAAGCTATATTACAACACAGCGCAAGCTCTAGTGAAGTGATGGGCAAAGGAAAATACTGAATAGAGGCAATATGGCTACTTGCAGATGATCATGGATGGATGGAATATTTTTAAATTCAAGTGTTTTGTAATTGTTGCAGATTTCTCACACTTCCAACAGCGCACATTTTTAATGCTTGGTTTAAAAAATGTTTGCAACCACTAAAAATGTTCAGTGGTTATGTAGGAATCAGAAAAATGTAATTGAAGTTTATGGGATAAATTAATTTGCAAAGTAACTACAGATTTCCATGGAGCTATCGGTTTGGGTCTCTGTCTCAACAAAGTGACTCCAAATTTGTGATAACATTAGTGGAAACAAATCATACAAGTAGCAGAGAATAAAGGAAAGACTGGAGCATCTCTTGTTGAGTCTCTACAGTCTCTAAAGATGCCCCTAACCGTCACACTGTTATTCAGTGCCTCCATTTGCCCATTTAATATTTCTCTCCCAAAGACACACATTTCAGAAGAAAAAAACATGAAATGTGTTGTTTGAGTTTCTAAAGACATAACAGTTACATTAATAGTGACCATATTTAGAGCAAAAAAACACCAAAAAGTTATTTTTATTTGTTGCTCTGAAGGAAATCAAGAGTCAAGATCAAAGGGCACTTTGATATGTTTGAAAGTTGTAAATGACCCATTTCCAGCTTTTATAAAGCGCGGGCGCAATCTGGGAGCGCTTGTGCCACAGCTGAGCAGGACGGCTCGGCAGCCTCACGTGGCAGTGCCGTAAACACACAAATCTGGAAGATATTTCCCAAGCAGGCAGCCGTGGGGGACGGGACGCTCACAGAACCTGCCTTGAAAGAGCCACAGCTGCAAAGCGCAGCTTCTCGCTGGGCCCAAGCGGCCAGGAGCAGGGGTGGAAGACTTTGTTCCCCCCATCATGGAGAATTCCAGCTGGACCGAGTTGTTGGTGCCATCAAATTTAATGCCACACCTCGCCCAGCCATGAAACGCTGATCAGGGAATCACAAGCAGCAGAACGGAGGAATCGCTTTACGAATCAGATTTAGAAAGTCTTAGCTTAATTACAGCAGTGTTTCATGCAGACCGTGGGATAATTTATGGCCATTTTGCAACATGCCCAGATGTCACTGCGCTGAGACCACCGAAGTTATGTTATAAATGAACAAACACACACAGGTTTAAGCTGCAACCCAGGCATGCTCTTGAGAGGCAAAGGTACAAAACTCAATTTCAAAATACGGGTATTTTTTATCCACACATACACACCCTTTGTCTCAAAATTGCCATCATTTCCATCTCCCTCTGTGGAGTCTCCAGGGAAGGAGTCTTTGAACAGCGCACGGCCAAGTCCCTTCATCAACGAGGAGGAACAGGAGCCGCGTCCTGTTCCTCCCTCACCAGCCCTCTGCTCCCAGTGCCGAGCCCAGGACCTCTACTCATCACTTGCCACCCCCAGCACGTTTGAGAAGATCAAGGCACCAGGTATCACAGGTGGCAAGAGGAGAAGAATTCCCACGCAGCCAAGGGGCCGAGGAGCCCTCCCCCTGCCTCCTGCTCACCACCTTCTTGTCTGCTCCCTTCCAGCTCAGGGTTTCTAAGGATGACGGGAAACAGAGGGGCTGAACTGCAGTGTAATCCTTTGTGGGTGCAAATTAAGCTTCACATTCGGAGGCCAACACTCCATGCAGCGGAACAGGAGAACCCAGGGACTGGTTGAAAACAAGAACAATCCAACCAACCAGTCACCAAATACTGCCATTCTGCATGATTGAAAGTACTCGAAAAACTAAGCAATCTTAAATAAAATAAAATATTGTTAAATCACATACCAAAGAAGAGATGAGACTCAATTTTAATTCCATATCCTTCCTACAACGGTTCCCAAGAGCCCAGTCCTATGGTTTAGAGTTTACCCAGTGGCACTTGTGTGAGATCACCTCTGCCAGGCACCTTTTAAAATCCTTGCAAAACTACACAGTATTTGCCTTCCACTTATAGTTATATTAAAAACTCTTAGGATATATTTAAAAAAATGACATATATAAACTACCAGATGGCATAAACAACAACGACAGTTTGATGAATATAGAAATCAATGCAACTGTTTCTAACACCACTAATATGCAATATTTGTGATATGTAATATTCCAGTATAACATACAGTATTTCAAAATGAAATCTGCACTTAAATGCCAATATCCTCTCCTTCTGGCTTCTCACTTTATGACACTAACATAGGATCTCATTCACCAAGCCAATTGAAATTTTAATAAAAGAAAGCTGGAGTTTCTAATAAACTCCCGCAGCGAGCGGATAATACTAAACATCTTTAGCAGCATGGTGTTTTTTATTATTATTTTAGCTGTATATTAATATGCTAGTATTTGTAAACTCTCTAGTGTCACCAGATTTATTTCAAAAGGCTTTTCTACATTCTTCTTTTGTGAAAAGTTTATGTGACAATGAAATAATAATTTCAGTACGTCTCTACTATATAGCTGCCTAAACTGAAGAAGATATATCTTACCTTAAAAAGGAAAGTATTGATATTATTTATCTCCCGTTCGGGAAGGGAGTATATTGAATTTTCTTGTTGAGGGCAGAAATGTAACATCAAGACTGGCAGCGTTCACCACAAGAAGATTTATTACGACTGCAATACAGTCGTATTGCATCCGTGCTTTTCTCCACTTGACTGGTGGGTGCCAGGCCAGGTGAGGGGCACGTGGAGTCGCCTGCCCAGCTTGCCCAGTTGCCTGCCGGCCAGGACCAGCAGCCGCCCACAGGCCGGACACACTGGGAACCCCTCGGCTGCATCGCTCCCACCCCTGCCAAGAGCTGCCCACCCGCAGGACTCACTTGTTAAAGCTGCGGGGCAGAAACATCCTCAGACCATCACCCCACTCGCGCTCTCCGTCCCAACAAGGAGCTTGTTCCCCATGGGGTCCTCGCTATCCAGCTGCTGAATCTTTGGCACTTTCCTCTCGGCTTATATGTTTCAACATCAGCAGCGTCAGTGATTGCAAGAGACCTGGTAAAGCCTTGGAAGTCAATCCCAAAATGGCCCGGTGTCTTTAACAGACATAGGATAAGATGTGGAGGAATAAGGTTCTCTTTAGAGCACAGAAATCTGTCACAGTGTACAATGCAAGCAGGTTACTTCTGCTACGTGTGTGGCAAATCCATTAGTAGCATTTTTAATAACATACAGCCATGCACTGGTTTTCATAGCTAAATTTGGCTTTCACTTGCTCAAAACACACATGCAACTTCCTTAATTTCCAGGAAAGAGCTGTGAATTGATTGATGATGAAAAGCTACCTGATTCCTAGTAGCTCCTGATCTGCCTCCACACTCCCGTTAACTCGCTGTCCCTTCCATCCGCTCGGATGTCCCCTCACACGCAGCCTGCACAAGCACCACTGCACAGGCACCTGCCCTTAGGATGACAGAGTTTGGATCAGGTTTTGCCAACTTAAAAATAAATAAATAAAAATAAAAAAGCATTCCCTGGCTTGCAAATGAAATGTATTCACAGAAGAAAATTCCTCCCATAAGCTGAAGAAGCTCATCATTAACATTCAAGGAATGCGAACACAAGCTTCATAGAAAACCATTAAAATATAAGGCAGCTTTCAGCCTATTTTAAGAATTTCAGAGAAATTTTGCATTTTCTTTCCCATGATGCCATGGCGATGTCAGGCTGCATTTCAAATAAAATGACAATGAAATCATTTCAATTCCATGCAATGTGCAAAAAAGAGTCAATTTTTCTCTTGGCAAACCGAAGTCTAAAGTAATTAAGCACTGCTGTGTGGGTGGCAGCTTCCTCCTCTGAAGTCAGCCTGAGATAATTACCATATTAAAGTCAAAACATCATGTGCTGTGCTGATAGATAGATGGATGGAGAGATTGGGCATCTATTAAATGATCCATTTTGTTATGCTCCCTGGGAAATGTGCCATTGATGCCAATTAAAAATATATATATTCCAAGTGAGTATTTCTCTGTGACAAAACTTCTATTCAGTAAATTGAATTTATTATTTACTGATCATGAAGTACTTCAAGACATAGAAATCTGGATAGGAAGGAACCTAGGAGGAATATTACATACTTTAGTAGGTTTACAAACCCCTCATTACCCAATTGCCACATTCACAGTGTGTCCTACAGCACAATTGGCAGCTGAGACACCAAGTTACTTCTGCCGTGAAATCCTTAACTCAGACAAAAATATGATCCCGTAGGCAAAGCAAACATCCCCCAGGACTTCTGAATGCCCAAATGGTCTATTGGAGAAAGGGGGCTTTCTCAGTCCAAGTAATCAAGGTCCCTCAGAACCTGCCATTATTTAAGCATCTGAGTCTCTATTTTGGTATCAGGAGGGTAAATGGACCAAACGGAGGCAACATCAGTGCTGGCCAATCTGGGTCATTTGTTGGGATTCATCACAGCAAGACTTAACACACACACACGAAAGGCTTAGGCTTCTATATGTCATTAGTGCCACCGTGTATGGGCAGCCCCTTGCTGCACCCCACTGTCACTCCAACAGCAAAGCACTTTTGTCATTAGCATTCAAAGAAAATGATGCCACTGAAAGTTAAATGGAGCAGCAGATTTCATGCATCTGATCTGGATTGCATTTACAGTGATTTCAGAGGATGACCACTTGCGTTAATCCCCATTAATTTGGTATCTGCACACAATTACATTTGGCAAAGTATATGGCAGGTTTTTGCTACTGGGACCATTACAAAAAAAAAAGCAGTCTCTCCTATATGCTCTGCAGGTGATGCTGGAGCTCATTTAAACACTTTGAATGAGATTTATTCTTCCCTGTTTCTATGATAAAGGTCACAGAACTAAATTCTGCCTCTCTAAAACTGCAGATAGCAATTTCTGAGGCTCAAAAGAAGGGCTTTTCATGTTGACCAAACACAAATTAAAAGAACATTGTATGAAAATACACATGCACCGATATTAAAACGCTAATGAGTTCTCAGCAAGAAGTCTAAGCAATCTAAACAACATTAATATCAGATTTAGATCTTGCTTTGAAGCACCTGGCTCGGGTACTAGGATTACAGGGAGGCTGAGCATCCATTTGGGTAAGCCCAGAGTTTATGTTACTGACTACAGAAAGCTCAGAGATGCTCTTAAGACCATTCTGGGTAACTGACTTAAGCTAAAATCCTAGGCTGAGTGAAGCTTTCAAATTATTCGGTGAAAAGTTTAAGAAACTGTCTCACAGCAAGTGCAATCGAAATACATGGCTGCTAACAGCAGAATTTCTTCAGAGAGATTTTGTTTTTTCAGGATACCGACAGCCAGATACCATTGCCACCTCTGACAGAGTATTTAGCACAGTGACACAATGGCATTAGAATGAAAAACCTGCGAGCTCAAAAGAGAGAAAAAAGGGAAAATGTGAAGGCAAGAGTGGCAGGAAGAAGGAGCTGCGCACAGAAAGAGCTGCCGCCTGCTCGCCGCCCTTAGTCAAGGTCAGGGGAGTTATTACAGATTTACATTAATATATAAGGAAAAGTGATACTAACAAATTCAAATGCTTCCAGAATTAATGTGTTTAAATATTAGCATTAGGAAACCAAGAGAAGCACAAATAAAAAAAGATGATGAAATTTAAGAACAAACTGACTTTAAGATGAGTGCTTTAGAATGCCCCATAAACAGCTTGTTCTAAGCATCTTCTTGTTTTTAACTAGCTTCGATTTCATTTTTTTTCAGCATTATTTTTTCAAGTTTTCCTCTTTAACCTTGAAGGTTAGAATTTCTCTTTAAAAAACTGCAGTTTCAATTGCTCTAAGAACAATACAAAACCCAAAAGGTAAGTTTAATAAAAAAGTAAAAAATAAAAAAGGCATGAGGCAAGCAAGCATGCAGCATCTACAGCCTGCTTAGAGACCCTCTGAAGTAAAAAGTAAAATATATTTTCTGTTCAAAAAATCAGCCTTGAATTAAGAAGGTGCTTATTATTGCTACTGGCCTTCTCCCCCCACCTTCATTTTCAGTCATCTTTGACAGCCAGTTCGCTTTATGGTTCCCCACTGCTGCCACTTCCCTGCTGTATTAGACGGTGTACAGTATTAAATTCCTTTACAAGCTGCTGCTTTCTTCTTATTTAAATAGTCGTCTTTCTTCTTATTTAAATAGTCATCAGATACTTGGTAGCAGTTTGACAATTCCATCGTTTTACAGATTTTGCGATGAAATTCTAGGCTTAAACACATAACATCAAATGCTTGGTAATGAAAACAAGAATTTGGATGAGAAAACAAGTTTAACCTCCATTGCAAGAGGCAGTGCTGTAAATTCTGCTGGAGATTTCCCCATCTCAGAATCGTACACGTCACCCACCGCTTGAACCTCATCCACGCTTATGACTCGCTTTTTCCAAACCTGGAAACGGGAGGACAGTAACGCCCAGGGAAACAGGGCAGCAGCAGTTCTCAGACAAATCCTAGCACCATTTCTCCTCCCAGCAAGTGTAATTAACTGGACTTGATCGTGGATTTTAAAGAAGTATCAACATAAAGTTACATCTTGGGAAAACTACTCTTCGATGCACTATGAAGTCACATCCCACAGGAAAAACCATTCTCAGTCTGTCTTCCATTCCATGTCACTGCAGCCACCTTGCTTCCTAGCTCCTAGAGAGGTTTGCCCGTCCAACCCAGACTAACTAGGTCTGCTGGCAGATTTTGCTGAGAAGCTTGGAGAACCCAAGGCCACAGGTCTGACCTCCCTCCCACCAAACCTGGGGAAAGCTGAGCCATAGTCCACTCGTGCAGACCTAAGGCACATGCTTTGGTAAAACTGGTATCAACACACTAAGGTCAGAACAACTCAATGACTGAAAGTGACTCAATGACAAAGTTCCTCGTGCAAAGAGCAGCAAACCACACAGAAAAAAAACTGAAAATTTTGCATAGATGGATTGTTAAAATAATCAATACTAGATGTTAGTAGCAGCAGCACTATTTATAACAGCAACACTACAGATTCCGAGCGTCCTGCCAGGCAGTGCTTCCGTGCCCATTAATGAAGGATCTGGTTGGCAGCTGCCAATAACCTGTGTATTAAACAGGCACCGTGGCTCCGAGCCTAAAAGGAGACGCACAAGAGCCAGGAAGGGGCGCCGCGTTTGGAGGGAAGCCAGCGGTCGATCCGAGGGGCTGGAGGGCAACAGCCTCGCTGGGCAACGATGGTGCCTTTGAGGGACTCTCCCTCTCATAAACAGATATGAAAATGTGTGAGAATTCTTTAAAAGTCTGGGCCTGAAGGGTGGGGAGAAACGTTTCAAAGTAGCACGAAGCCGGGTTCAGAGGAAATAAATAGCTGCATCCATTTTCCAGATATTTGTGAAAATTGCAGTTATCAAATAGAAATACAGAGCCCAGTAGAATGGATAGTTTCACACAGCTTTGGAAAGCTCCAAATTATTTCAGACGATCTGCAAAGTAAATCACAGCAGCTAACACTTTTCCACTGGGGGCGGAGGGGGCTAGCGTTTTAATGGTTAAAAGAACTGGACTTGGTATGTTCCTATTTATTAAAATTATCAGTGCTCACAGTTCTCAAATAAAGCATGTTATTTTCATGACTACAACTTCATTTGTTCCTCCTCATAAATAGAAGTGCTCAGAAATATTTAAAGCTGTTGTACCCAGCACAAGGCCCAGCGTTTGTATTCTTGAAGACAGAGTGACATCTAAAGGGATTTTGAAACACTCAAACCTGGCACGCTGCATCCGACCCGACAAAGTCAAGGGCAAGTCGTATGTTTGAAAACTGATGAGTTTTCAGGTTTGCTGTGGTTGATTGTCCCAAGTAACCATGAAAAGAGGATCAAATTCCAATTTTAATGACATGCCTCGGGGTGCCCTCAGGACAACTGCCATTTTTATCTTAGATTCTGCAGGTCCTCAGTGAACAAAAGGGGGAAAGCAGCTTTGAATGGATTCCTTGCACTGTTGTCAAAAGTAATCCAGCCGCTCTAAATATCTATATCTCAAAATATCTTCTTACAGCAGGTTTTATTAACCTTGAAGCATTAACAGAGCAAAATATTTAAATGCCATTTTTGTTACTGATTCGCCAAACAGATCTTAGGCTTCCCAGCTGATAGGTATCATAACAGGGAGCTTTTTTAAGAAAAAGCTTCTCTACAAAGCGCACGGACACAAAGCAAAATACATTTCCCAATGGCTGCATTTGGAATCTGGGGTGATGTTTGCATGCATACAATTACTTCTACTATATGACAAAAATATTATTTAAATTATATAGTTCCACATATACTGAATAAAAAATAAAAAACCCAACAAAATCAAGCTTGTAATATCAAAGACAAGAGGTTGTCGCACGTGTTTTGTGAACAGGATAGATTAGGGAGCAAGGAGTTATTTACAAAGGACCTTTATTTCGCTCTACTGTTAAATATCTTCCTCAAGTCACTGCTTAGGAAACAACACGAACCTTGCACTGAAATCATTTTCCCTTCTTAGGGGTGAAATCACAGCAAGTTCTTGCAATTTTGTTTCTAGAGGCCTTGCAGGGCAGCTCTAACTACCTCATCCTTGGGGAAGCAGAATGTCTTTTGAGACAGTTATTTATTTTATGCAAGAAAAAAAAAAATCCACCGCATGAATGACTGTCAAGATGCAGCATCTCACTCAGCATCTCAGCACCCCAAGAACAGCTCAAAGGTGGCTCAACAGCAAAGCCCTGGCAAGCAGAGTTAAGTCTTTTTGGCCAAAGAGCTTCTGGCTACATTTTAACCATGTGTGTTCACTGGACAAGCAAAAACCAGGCTTTTGGACAGTTCAGTAATACTGGTAGCAAAGTAAAAGACAGGGAAGGTGCTCCAAAAAAGTTGTATGAAATATAATAATAATAATACTGAGTATCAGTTGCAGCCTCCCGCAGTTGCAGGCTCATCCTGCCTGACGATGCTATTTGCTCAGGCCCCTGATTCCCTGTTTAAGTTAGAGCACGGGTCCTAGCCAGCTTTGCTGGAACAGCAGCATCTCGTCCTCGAGCCCGCGGGTGCTGCGGGCGCAGGGCAGGCGAGACGCAGGCGCCCGGACAGCAGCTTTCAGCATTCAGCATGTCTTAATCAGGGAGATTACAGCAACGTGCAACTCCAGGTGCATGTTAATAAAGCAGTAGTGAAAAACAATAAATAGAGCATGAGGACAGGTATCTACCACCGTGCTTCAATTAGTCTGCGCAAACACATTTTTTTCTCCCCCCATGCTTCTAAATATTTAGCAACATCTGAATTGTTTGATGATTTTTGAAAGAGCTCACATAACAAGGGATGTTTGAGTTCCTATTTAAAATGATGCTCTTTCGTCCCAAGCAAATTTTGGGAGGCAGTTTCCAGCAGCTCGCAGCCTTTTGGGGCTCTGCCCAGGGGCAGGTCAATCCCCAGGGCGAGGGGTGCTGGTTGGGATAAGGACTCCCCACACGAAGCCAGGGCTCCCGCGCCTTGCGGAACGGGAAGGATTAGCAGAGTTTTACGGGGCCGCCGCAGCCTCAGAGCAATTCCTCGGCGCTCGATCTCCAATGCAGTTTGAACTTTGCCTTTGTTTGGCAAGGCACATCGGGCCCGCTTTAGCGATTCTCTTTGTGGCTCTGCTTCTCTCTCTGCAGCCTCACGTATTTACAAAAGGGTAGACGCACCAAGATTGCTGATACGGTATCAAGAATGGCATTATACATTCCTGTATACGATGTGGAATCATCACCTTAGGAAGCTAACAGTATTAATAAAAGGCCAGAGTTATAAAAATCTCCCTGGATATCAAAGTCACGACAATATCGGCCAGGAGCGTTTTGTAAGTCATGGTCATTCCCCACACCAAGGCACAACAGAAAGCTCAGTTTGGGCTTTTCCAACAGCCCACGTTGGGCTTTTCCACAGACCCTGCAGAAGAAGAATCCTGTATCCAGAACACTGCTGTACTTTGTAGCTCGCAGGCAGCTATTTGCTGCTAATTAATGGTCTGACATAACTGAATTTTGATATATAAGAATCAATCTCTTTTCCCTCATCACATAGTTTACCTTAATTTTATTCATTTAAGAAAATTAAAACAAAAACTATCTTCTAAAGGGTAAAGACGCTAGGAAAATAATACATTCAGTTCACAGTAGAATGAGTCACAGATGCGAAATCTCAAACGCTCAGCTATCTTTGCTGCAGCTTTTGCACATATCAGTTTCAAAAGAAAAAGAGCAAGCTCAAATAACAAGAAGATTGATCAGGCAACAAAGGAACAGAGAAAATGAGACAATAGCAAAAAATTAATTAAGGAAATTTATCCAAGTGCATCTCTTGTGTGCAGAAAGCAGAAAGAGACAAACTTCATTAGCTCACGAGTGTCCGGTTGTCTCCGCTGAGCGATCAGCTCGCTGTTACAGTGCCACTCACCCCCATCCTTCCCTATAAATATTCAGGTTATAAATTACCCAGAGCCAGGAGGAGCGTTTCAATCCCTCTCAAGCCCAAATCCTGAGTTATGATTCATAGCCATAACGGGCAGTGAGCACCGGCAGGTAAGCCTTGGAAATACCTGGGCAGAGGGGATGGAAATTCAAACCCTCTCTGCTGGATTTCCTTCCATTTTTGCTGCCCACTCCGAGCGTCTCAGAGCCTCCTTACGGCCCCTCACCAAAGGCATCGCTTCACACAGAGGTGGCACAAAATCTGAATGTCGCTATGCCCAACAAAAGCGGAAGGACATAATTCCTTTTGCTTTATTATTATTATTGGCTAAGACAACCAATATACCCTTCAAGGATAGAGACTCACTTTTGCGCACGCTCTCCATTTTTCCGACCCTACTTACTGAAGTATTTCCCCCTTGCCTCACTGAGCAGAAACAAACAAAAAGCAGAAAAACATCCAGTACTGATGTGTCTAATTTGACCAAAAATTTGTGTTTACCTGGGAGTTACCATCTTGGCTGGAAATTGGAGAGCAACGTAGAAAACAAGATCTTTCTTTTATCCAGAAACTCCTCCCTACAGCCAAGTAGGGCTAATGCAGATAAGATGCAGATACAGAAGAGTCCCCTCCTGGGTCAGAGGGCATACAAATGCCCCTTCTTCACTGATACTTCATTTGTACGGAGAAGGAATTATTCCAAGGGAAAGAAATCCCCAAATCTTGAGCCACCAAAGTACAAAGTCATTTTTGCTCCATATTCTTGGTATCTAGCTTGTCTGTCAAGAAGGATTGAGACTATCACTCTACCTAAAGAAAAAGTCTTCTACATGTGTGGAAAGCCTTTGTCCTCCAACTTTGTCCTCAGCATATAAATAAGTGCACACACCCCTCGGACCTCTGCGTGGAGCTGGAGCTCAGTCCTGCTAAGCACACACATCCCTCATGCAACGCAAGCGCCTGGGAAAATTCAAGCTCAGCCTAGAGCCTTCCAGTAGGACGCCAACAGTCTCCAGTTTAAATTAATGGCCTCACTGGATGCATTATAAAAACTTTAATCTGTCAGTGCCTTTTATTACTACTATCTTGGAACTGGCACACATGACAGACCCACCAGATTTCTCAATTAAAGAAGTGGTCAACGACATGATTAGCAATTTACATAATATTTCTTCCAGGTATTTCAGGCTGCCCTTTTTCGAATAGGCTCCATAACTTTGGTATTCACAGCTCAAGAGAACTATTCACAGTAACAACAGAACCACCTATTCAAAAAGCAACCCAATTTTTTGTTTGGAAATTCAAAAAATAAATCTTAAGTGGGTTCTAAGTTAGTTGTGTATTAATTCGTACATTTACTATTTGAAAACTGAGATCTCAAAACATTAACATTTTATCCAAAAGCCCCGAAAAATTGTTTAGATGAGCCTATTGCTTTTTTAAAAAAAGCATCACTACAGGAAATACAGTGGAAAAGACCTTCTGGATTATTCAATCCATTCACCAATATAATGGTTAAAAACTCTTCCATTTGCAATTTAATTGCAGGCCATTTATTTCTATTTGTCCGCATCTCAACACTGTCCTTCAGCTCTTTTTCCTTCCCGCTTGTCATAAAAGAGACTTTCCACTGCCCTAAGCACTCCCAAAAGCTTCTCTCACCGCTCCTAGTCTGAGATTATTATTCTTGATGAGAATCAAGGGGTGATAGGAAACATAAAATGCTTTTAATACCTCCCTACCTTTCCTGGAAGTGCTATGCTTGATGAATACTATGATCACATTTATTGTTTTCAATATTAGTATCTCACAGCTGTCCTTGCAAACTATTCACGTATCTTGCTCTTTTTTTTTTCTTGTTATTTCCTCTTATTGAAGTCTATCCTTAGAACAGCCATTCTGATCTTGACTAAAAAGCTTTTTGCATTGGAAAAAAAACACAATCTCTGGAGACAACAGTCCAGATTAGGGCTCCCCTCTGGCCATATGAGGGCACCCCAAGAGGGGCACAAGCGGGAACAGTGAGCAATGAAACCCTGGTCAACGATACGTAACCAATGGTCAAGGATAGAGGCAGCTTTTCCTTAACAACATTGCTGTAGGAGCCTTGAGAAGACCTTAAGGAGTACAGTTAAGAAATGGTTTTGAATACAGAGGCTTCACAAAGCCCAGATTTTACTCAATACAGCAGTGCCAGAGCAGCTGAGCTGCCCTGCCCTCAATGCCTTGGTTCACAGGCCACCTCAGATCTTCTGAATCTCTAGACCAAATTCCTTACATCATCTACCTGGCAGTATGTAGAACCTCCCTGTGTTAAGAAACCTACGTCTTTCCACTTCTCAGAACTACTTCTCCATTATATCACTTCTTTGTCCCTTCTGAATAAATATAACAAAAGGAAAACTGTAACGGTTCCCATCCCATCCCACCCCACCACACTCCCATCTCTCTCATAGTCCTGAGAAAGACAACAACTTGACATAAACACTCTGAAGGATTCAATCTTGTAGAGAAGGGTAGAGCAAAAAGAAAAGTTGACAGGACATGAAAACAAGTGATGGTCAAGACAACACGTGCTTTGCAAACCAAAAGCCTCAGTGGCCTTCAAGTGGAGAAGGGTCCTTCCCGAGGCCAGGAGGCATCCTTTGTCACCGTGGGTGATCCAGGATTAATCTCAGGCAGAGAAGTAATCATTACAAATTACAGACCCATTTCTGTCTCACCTGCTGTGACCAAGATTGCCAGCAGATTGGTTCGCTCACCGCTGATGAGCTCTCCAGCACGGTGTACGCTGAAATTATACAGAGCCATCACGGGGAATTTGGGCCCCTAATGGAATCCAAATGGGCCTGAGACACGAGCAGCAGCTTTTGCTGCACACAGGTCAACAGCCACATTCCTGGGTCTGTGGTCATGAATGCACAAGCCTCGTGGAAACTGTTTTAGTTTTACTTGTCTCTGAATTTGTGCCCATAGATCTGAACTATGAAACCAGATAATAAATTCACTCAGCCTGTGGGGCTAGCCCCCTACCAGTGGCTCCCTTCAGCTCTTCACAGCATTCAAGCAGGTTTGAGGAGAATGAAACAAGGAATATTTTATGATATGTTTACCCAACTCAATGATTAGATCTACAGTAGCACCCAAAAGCTGGGACCTCCATTTCTTGAGACCAGTGATACCACCACAAGAGAAGGGATTAATAATGTTTCCACATCCAGCAGGAGGTCAGGCACTGAATGGTGGAAAGGATGCTTTTCCAGGATATGCAGCCTCCACACAAACACCACAAAAAAAGTGCCTCCTGGGGAATAAGTCTTATTAGATTGAAATAAGATGCAGCATTTCCCAGTGCTCAAATCTTTATGTACTCTAATTGGTTTATAAACCATTATCCCTGGATGCTTTAAATCTGTTTTGTAACTACAGGTATGAAGGGGAAATGTTCTTCTGGAGCATCAATTTGACAGAACAGTGGGCAACGGCTCCAAATTCATTGTTTTCCAACACAGGGGAGCTTAGGGCAAAAGAAAAACAAAATAAATTCTCCCCAAAAAAGAATACATCGACTTCCCGGGTCAGCTGGAGAGGAGGGAAGGCTGAGCAGCACCCAGAACTGTGGCTGCAACACAACACGGATCTGTGGCAACCATTTCGTTTGGAAACCAGGCAAATAAGAGAGAAGTAGAAGACGGCACAGAGACTCCAGCGGGAAGGAGGCGGCAGCGGCTGTGGTGGGCTGCAGGGTGAGCAACCTTTGGGGGCAGTTTCCAGGTTTGGGATGGGGAACCTCAGCGATTCAGGGTTAGAGAACCTCAGGAATCATACAATCCTCACGAACACTCAGATCAACTGGAACTACTTATTTCCACCACAGTAACCAAACACCTTCACAAGCCTTCCACACTGTTAGTGGTCACAAGAAACTAAGGTAACACCGAGAAGGAATGGGGAAGCTTGATGCCCCCATAGCACAACACATGTTCAGTGCTGCCACCAGTTGCAGAAACGCTGCTGTAGAGTCATTTATCCCACTTGAAGACTTAAAGGAAACAGAAATACAGCTTTATTTAATGGTCTAAACCACTCTCGAGGTACGAGAGATCGGGCAGCCACACGGGCATGTGTTCAGCCTGCACATTAGGTTTATGGGAGCTTATATCTTTTTAATGCAGCGCGGCTGCACTTACAGCAGTTCGCAGCTTCCCCAGGAAACCATTGTAAATGGGACCTGTGCCCAATTGTTTTTATCCCACTTAAGTAAATAAATGAAATATGCTAATTAGCACCCTATTAGCTCACAGCAGGGAGTAATCCAGGGCACTTTGATTGGAAATTATCGTCATCCAGGAAGCTGCTCTGTAACAGAATGTAAACTGGCCCAATTTTCTCTTTTTACCAACTGTGGATGTCGTCCAAGTAACGGAGACGCCACCGAGCACAATATACAGGCGAGAGACAGGGATGTTTCAGGAAACCTCCTCTCAGTCTCCCACCAGTCTGGCAGAGACAGATGCTGGCAGAGCTCAGCGCTAGAGATGCTGCCTGCATTTAAATCGAGGGGTCATTTTGTCAAAATCACTTCCAGGAAGGCAGTTGTTTTTTCTATCCTACTACCAGTATTTCAGGTTTTACTCCAAAATACTTTCTGAACTTATCACAAACTAATAATGTTGCCTGCTTTTTCTAAGGCCAAAAATATTGAGGTCAGAACACACTAGAGTTGTACCCCTAAAGAAAAGGGGGATATAGGATAAAAATAAAACTCACAACTAAATCCACAGCTCCAATATTTAAAAACTGTAAGCAAGTTTATATAAACTCTACATTCTATAGAGTTTATAGAAAATGTATTCTTTAAAACACAGTCTACATGCATTTTTCCTCCTTGCCAACAAAACAGAGCTGCCAGGCTAGTTAGTGCTCCCCTGCATGGGAAACTTGGCCAACACGGGACCCCGGGAGCAGCACGGGCATCACGCTGCTGCTGCTGAGGCGCGGAGGGAAAAGGCTTCATAACAGAGCAGCGTGTTTCCCAGTCTGGTCTTTCAGAAACACCCAATTTCAAAGGGCTTTGGGGGATTAGACACTATGACATATCTGTCAGGCTGCCACTGGGAATGTCAAAATCTCCATCGTAGGTGGAGTCATGCAGCGCGGCTTACTCGTGCTGCAGAGGTGCTGGTAGCACACTCCTCTCGTTATCAAATTTATATGAAGAGTTACAGGCTTTACCTGAGGATTTAGTGACTGCCATTTAAGCTACAGGAGAACTGCAAGTTTTAATCTGCGGAACAGAGAGGCCGTTTGGAGTGTGTTCTCCATGAAACTTTCACATCTCCCTTCTAAAGAACTGCCTTGAATGTGGTTCTTATTAGAAGGAAATATATTGCATATATTTAAGACCCCCAAAATGCAAAACAATTTTTTTTAATAATAAAGATATAGTTTATTGATTATATCCAATTTTGTTTGTTAAAAAAGCAGAATCTTTCAAACTGACCAAACATCTTTCTTCTGTACAAACTCATGAACATACTGCTCATGTCCACTATATATTCTACCACTATTATTTAACCTTGATACTACATCTCACCTACAAAGTCACACATGAAAGTTGGCCACCAGAAGCAGCATAGGGAAACAAAGATGCGTTTTTAAGTTGGGAATTTTAAGTTATTAAAAGGAAAATAGAATTGTGAATGGCAAACACAGTCCTCTAAAGTCTATACTAATTACTCTGCCAAAAGGATGTTTTTCTAAAAAGAAGAGAAGATGCCACAATGAAGTGATGATCAGATACGGGTCTGCTGCTGTGCTGGACCCCTTGGCTAACAACCCTTGCTGCAGTGCCCGCTGGTTCCCAAACACTTTAACTTGAGCAGGTGAGACTATTGTATGTTGAGTGTCCAGGACTGCTCTGAAACACTCAATGGCTTTGTCCAAGATGGTCTGTGAAGAAGGTCTGTGCACGTCCCGGGCCACGCGCACCACGGCCGAGCACGTCTGCTCCCTCACTGCTGGCAAGCCCGGAGCCGAGGGAGACTGCAAAGCCACATGTGTCTCACCAGTAGTTAAAATAATCAAGTCAGCATTGGAGAGCACCAGAGCATCCCCAAAGAATCCACAATTCCTGGAATGGTGCATTGCTGGCCAGGAAACACCCCGGCCAGGCCAGCCTTTATCAGCCCTAGTAAATGTGGATCATAGAGTTGAGTATTTCTGCTAGATGCATTTATTTAACCTGTTGAAAAGTCATGTGGAGAGGAGAACGAGCTCTGAATACTTTTACACATTTACAGTTGCTGGAAAAAACATTTCCTTGAAATCCACATGTTCAATATATCCATCTCACTTGGAGTCTGGCCTTCTGAAAGGAAAATTCACAACCTGGCATCAGAAATGAAAAAAACAGGAAGGAAATCCCTATTGACACATTAAATCAGACATGTTTGCAGGGTCACTGGAGATGGGAAGGGCTCGGCTGCAGCTTCTGCAGACAGATCACAGGGAGAAGCACTGGCTGCTACCAGGTAATTCTACCTGCTAATTACCTGGGAAAAGCCTGGTACTAAACTGACCTGAATGTTTGCCTGGGTTCTGGGACCTATTAAAGCAAAGAACTTTAAACAGTCACACAGTCATGTTGACAGAAACTCTGGAGCTGCTTAAAATACATCAGAAGTAATTTTGCAAACTAACGATTAGAGTTTCAGTCAGCCCCAATCTGCCCAGACATTCAAATTCCCCAGCAGCTGCAACAAAAATAAAAGTGTATTGGTTGGGTGGTGACTTTTTTTTATTATTATTTTAATTATGACTATAAAAAGCCCCCACTGAGACAGTCTTGGTGCCTGCCAAGTGACAAGTGCACAGCAAAACGCAGCTCAGATGATGTCAGGCAGTCTTGGAGCTCTCCTAGTTTGAAACAGGGCACCTACTTTGCCCTCAAAGTGAAACAGAGAATCAAAGAGGGGATTAAAAAGAGAAAAGAAGGGAGAAGGAGAAAAAGGACTGTCAGCAGGGCTTGATCTGAGGGCTAACAGGTTGCCAACAGCTGCCTAGAGAATGTCCACAGGAGAGAGGAAAGAAGTGTCACGTTAGTTTGAAATTGTTAACTTTCAAACAATCAAGTCTAGCGATTGTCATGAGCGAGTTTGAAGGTCACAGTTACCGCAAAGAAGGGAACCACACCTGCTGCTTGGGCAGGCAGGGCCAGGGGCAAAGCCCCTGCGGGCTCCTGCACGAAT
>JAVCKT010017502.1:0-26537 GCA_032273925.1 Rhynchotus rufescens
TCGGCGCTCCCCGCCCGGGAGCCTCCGGGCACCAGTAACCCCAGTAGCTCCCAGTACTGGGGGCCCCGCTGGTCCCCGGAGCAGTCCCTTGCCCCGCTCCCCAACAGCCCCGGGCCAATTCCCCCCCTTAGCTGTCCTCGGGTCCCATCACTGGCCCCCGTGGGGACAGGGGGCAGTGTGGGAGGCTCTGGGCACAGCCTGGCACCAGCGGGGCCGGGAGCCCTGCAAGCCCGGAGGCGTCTGTCCGTCCTGAGCAGGGACGAGGTGACGCAGGCGGCGGTGGCCGCCGGTCCCCCTGCCTTGCCCTCCCCCGGCCGCTCTCCCGCGGGGCTGGCGCGGGTCAATGTTTAACCGGAGCGGTGGTACCTGTTCTGCTGGGCAGCCCCGGGCGGCTGCCGGTGGTTCCTGCCGGGGCCGTCCGGCTGCCACCAGTGCCCTCGACGTGCGACCGAGGGGCGCTGGCGGGGCAATGGAGCCGGAGGAGGAGCGGGGACGGGAGCCCCTGCTGGGTGCCAGGACCAAAACGCTACCGCGGGCCCTGCGGAAGCCGTAAGGGAGCGGGGACGCGGCGGGAGGCCTGGGGATGTGGTGGCAGGGACGGCACCGCGGCCGGAGCAGAGCCAGGCCCGGAGCAGCGAGTGTCCGTCCGGCCGCCCTGGCTGAGCGGGGAGGTACCGGGCACCTTCCTGGACTGTGTGCTCTGGGACTCGGATTTCTGGAAAGGGGGGAGAGTGCGAGGAGCGCCGGGCAAGCCCTGGGGACAGGAGAGACACCTGTCCCCCTCTCCCTCTGCTCTTGGCTGTCCCCAAGGAGCCCTGGGGAGCAGGAAGGCGCCGCAGCGGCCACAGACACGAATCTGAGAGTGGTGGTCAGGTAAGGAGGGCCCGGGAGGCGGCGGGGACAGGATGGAGCAGGGGCCTCGGCCCACGCGGGGGACACATCGGTGCAGGGAGGTGTCGGAGGGCAATGGGAAGGGAGAATGGGACCCATGGCGTGTGCCCATGAGCAACACCTCTGTCCCCCGCCACCAGGGTCCGGCCGCTGACGTGCGCGGAGTCGCGCCGCGGGGACCGGCGCGCCGTGCGCAGCCTGGGGGACAGCGCCGTGCACGTGAGTGTCCCCACGCAGCGACGCCGGCGTCGCGGAGCCCCCCAAAGCCCCCTGAGCCCGTCCCGTGCCCACCGCAGGTGAGCGCCGCCCGCCACGACACCACCTTCGGCTTCAGCGCCGTGTTCGACGCGGGCACCTCGCAGGAAGCCGTGTTCGAGGGCAGCGGCATGAGGGAGCTCGTGGAGTTGGCCGTAGGCGGGTGAGTCCCCGCCAGCCCCCCGTGTCCCCCGGGGTCCCTGCCCGCAGCCCCGACCCGGCCGGGTGTCCGCATTGCCCGGGCCGTGCCGGGAGGGGGCAGCCCCGCACCGTGCCCGACGCCCCGCGCCCGTGCCCAGCTTCGCCTGCACCGTCTTCGCCTTCGGACAGACGGGCTCGGGGAAGACCTACACGCTCATGGGGCCGCTGGCGCAGGTCGGGACCGGCCCCGTCCCCCGCGTGCTCCCGGCCGGGCCCGGCTCTTCTGGCCGCGCCCCGGGGTGCTGGGAGCTGGCGCCGCGGGGACCCCAGGGTGCTGCTCCGTGTCCCCGCAGAGCGAGGCCCGGCCGGCGGCCCCGTGCGCGCTGGGGCTGATGCAAAGGTCCTTCGCGTGTCTGCTGGAGCGGAGCTGGGGCGCGGGCCTGGCCCTCAGTGCCTCCTACGTAGAGATCTACAACGAGCAGGTAAGCGCTGCCCGCCCAGCGCCCTGCCGCGCTGCCAGCCCCCGTCCCCGCTGCCAGCCTCGTGTGTCCCCAGGTCAGGGACCTGCTGAGCCCGGGGCCGCCCTGTGCCTTACCCCTGCGGTGGAGCAAATCCCGGGGCTTCTACGTGGAGAACCAGCTCAGCGTGGAGTTCGAGAGCCTGGAGGCCATCACCGCGCTGCTCCTGGAAGGTGCTGCGCCGTGGGGAACACCGTCCTGCTGCAGGTGCCCCAAGTCCCACACGGGCCTAGGGGCTCCTGGTGAGCAGCAGGGGGCTGGGGCGGGTGGCGGGGCCATCGTGCCCCCCTGCATCTCGCCGTGCCCCCGCACAGGCTCCCGCAGGCGCCGCAGCTCCGCGCACGCCCTCAACAAGCACTCGAGCCGCAGCCACGCTCTGCTGACCGTGCACGTCCGCAGCCGGGCCGTGAGCGCACGTCCTGCTCCGGGCTCACCCCGGGGGGAGGCACCAGCCCCATGCTGGGGGGTCCCGGCTTCAGGGATGTGGTGGGAAGGGCCAAGGCCTAGGGGTAGCGCCCAAACCCGGGGGTGGCTGGGATGGTGCTCGGGGGCTCAGGGTGCCATGGCTGCAGCGGGCGAGTGGGGAGGGTGGCCAGGCAGGGCCGGGGTGTCACCAGCAGCCCCACGGGTCCCCAGCACGGCGCCGGCGGCAGCAGGCAGGGCACGCTCTGCTTCGTGGACCTGGCCGGCAGCGAGCGCGTCAAGGACACGGGCTCCACGGGCGAGCTCTGCGTGGAGGCCAACAACATCAACCGCAGCCTGCTGGCGCTGGGTGAGGCGCGGGCAGCGCGCGGGGCAGCGCGGCGCCGGCGCCCGGGGTGCCATGGCCCTCTGCCTCCCGCAGGACACTGCATCTCGCTGCTGGCCAAGCCGCGCGGCAAGCGGCCACACGTGCCCTACCGCGACAGCAAGCTCACGCGGCTGCTGGCCCGCGTGCTGGGCGGCTCGGGCGTCACGCTCATGGTAGGGGCGGGCAGAGGCGGGCAGCGCTCGGCGGGGTCCCCCGCGGGCAGCTCAGGTGCCGCTCTCCCTTGGCGCAGGTGGCCTGTGTCTCGCCGTCCTCGCGCTGCCTCTCGGAGACGCTGAGCACGCTGCGCTACGCCAGCCGGGCCCGCAGCGTCACCACCAGGCCCGTGCTGAACACGGTAGGCGGCGGGTGCCCACCCCGGCGGGCGATAGGGGCAGGAAGATCCCCCCTGAGCTGCCCCTCGTGCTCCCAGGTGCCCCGGGAGCGGCTGCTGCAAACCTTGGAGGAGGAAATCCAGGCGCTGCGGCTGGAAAACCTCTCCCTGCGGCAGCAGCTGCGCGTGCCCCGGCCGCCCGCGGGGAGCACGGAGGGCGCCCCGGGGCCGCCTGCGAGGGCAGCGCCGCGTGGCGGGCAGCAGCCTGCGGCGGCGGGCGAGGGCGGCACGGACGGGGTCCTGCGGAGAGCCCCGGCCTGGCCCAGCGTCTACAGCCTCCTGCGGGACTTGGTGGTGGAGAACGAGCAGCTGGCGCTGGGTGGCCGCCCAGCGCTGCCCGGCGCCCGCGGGAGCCCCCCGGCCGCGCAGGAGCCCCTGCCCGACAGCGTCTCGCAGGGCTGGGGGTGCCTGTGCCAGGGAGGCTTCGGCGGCGTGGGCAGGGAGCGCCCGGACGCGCCTGGCCCCGCGCCGTGGGCTGCCGTGTGGCCGAGTGGCAGTGCCCCGGGCAAGCCGGGCATGCTGATGCCGGGGCCTGGGCAGGGCTCGGAGCTCTGCTGGCGGCTGCCTGCGCCCTGCCCTGCGCCCTGCCCTGTGCCATGCCCTGTGCCATGCCCTGTGCCATGCCCCCTGCCCTCGCTGCTCCCCTGGCAGCCCTGGGCAGCTCCGGAGCTCCTCGAGCCCCTTGGGGACGGCCCAGCCCCCAGGGCCACACGCAGCTCCTGGAGCGCCCGCGGCCCCAGTGCCCCCCAGGCCCTGCAGCCGGTGAGCGCAGGGCAAAAGGGAGTCAGGCTCGTGGCGGGCACTGCGGCGGCAGCGCCTGTGCAGGGCCACGGCTGCACAAACTTGCTGCCCACTCCCTCTTTCAGAAACCACCTCTCGCCTCCGGCTGCCCCTGCTGCCCAGGGTGCCCCCCGTGCGGCCCTGCGGTGGCCAATGCCATCGTGCCCCAGGTAGAGTCCCAGGGCTCCCTCCGGAGCGTGCGGCTTGGCTTGGCAGGCTCACGGCTCTGCTTGTCCCCAGGTGTGGCCAGGAGCTGCCCAGGGCAGCGCCAGCCTCCCGCCACCCAGCCAGGAGGCTGCGGCTCTGCCCGGCTCCCATCAGCTGCCCAGGCACCCGCGGTCCCGCTGGGGAAAGCGGTGAGAGCCGCAGCCCGGGCTCAGCCCTGCAGCACGACCCGGGGGCTCTGCAAGCCCCGCGGGCCCCGGCGCAGCCGGGACGGGGCTCAGGGTGCGGGGCCTCGTTGTGCTCGCGGCAGGAGCCAGGGCAGCACCAGGAGCTCGGCCCAGCGGCACTCGCTCCCGAGGGAAAACTGTGACCAGGGGGTTCCGGAGCGCAGGAGCAGCCCTGAGGGAAAAGTCATCCCTTCAGCCCCGCCGTGGCCGGGCCTGACGGAGCCGAGCGGTGAGCAGGGCGGCGGGGAGGCCGAGATACAGCCCCTGCCCTTCCCCTGGCGCGGGCAGTGCCCCGGAGCCAGGCGGCAGCCCCTTGCACCAGCCTGGCACTGGTGCACAGGTGGGTTGCACCTTACTCCAAGAGGCTCCTGCCTGGGGCACTAACCCTGCCTGCTCCCGGCCGGCAGCAGCCGGAGCCCTCCCTGTCCTGCAGTGGGAAGAGACCCCGGCCTGGCTGGCGGAGCAGATCTGAGCAGCGCCAGCCCAACCGGAGCGGCAGCCCCAGCCATGGGCTCCGGCACCGCCCGTGCACGGTTGTACCGGAGGGACGGCTGGGGCTGTGGGGGCAGTGGGACATCTGACTGCAAGGGCTGCGCAAATGCCAGCTGCCTGGGGACGCATGGACAGACGGACAGACGCGGCTGCCCGGCCTGCACCACACTCAGGGTTTATTGGACTCTAGCTAAGGGTGCTGCTGGCGGGCGCCACGGCCGGGCCCGGCTCAGGTGCTCTCCTCCCCGGGCTGCGGGCAGTCCAGCCAGTACTGGGCGATGGAGCGCGGGTAGCGGGGCCGCACCAGGTCCACGCGCTTGGTGCGCAGGTTGACGCGGTAGTACTTGTCTGCGGGAGAGCGGGGTGGCCGTCAGTGCTGCCGCGGGGCCGAGCCGCGGGGCAGCCGCCCTCCCGCGGGATCCTGGAGCTGCCTGGGCTCGCAGAGCCCGTGCAGTGACGGCGGCTCCCCGTGCCCAGGCAGCTCCAGGGCCCCCATCCCGCAGCTCTCCCCTGCTGCCCTGCACTCACCTCCTACAAAGAAATAGACGCTCTGCAGGGTCTCACACTGGAAGCCCGAGGGCCAGTCGGTTTCGATGCCCGCCGATTCGGAGTCGTTCTGCAGCCAGCTCCAGAAACCCAAGTTCAGCGAGCGCTGGTTCTTGTACCGCTTCCGCTGGCGGCGAGATTTCCTCCTGCGGGGCTGCTGGGAGGCCACGTAGATCCTGCCGGCCATGGCGGCGTCCAGCCGGCTGGGCACCCCCCGCCAGTCTCTGCTGATGAAGCGCGGGCCGCTCGCCCCGACTGGCAGAGAGGCAGGCGCTGGGCGTTACGGGCTGGTAGTGCTCAGGCTCCAGCGTCCCCCCCGAGCCGGGCTGACACCGGCCCCAGACAGAGCTGGGCAGCTCTGGAGACTGACACTGCTGCTCCAGAGGGTCCCCAGCCCCAAGGAGAGGTGTGACAGAGCCTGCAGCCCCGACTTTGCCACCCGCCTTGGCTGGAGAGAGCCCCGTCAGTGCTGAGCTCCCATCTCCTTCTCTCCACCTTTCATTTCCTTTGCCCAGTCTTGGGGTTTTCTTATGGCAACTCTGGCTCCTGTAGGAATAAACTGTCCCCTGCAGTAATGGTGTGGTGCAAGGTGGCTGGCGACGGGCTCTGGACAGTGTGGGACGCGATGGGTGACAAGGGTGGGATTTGGGCTGGTGCACGTGGGATGCTGCAGGTGACACAGCCACGTCTGGGGGGTCCTGCGGGTGGCCTGGACTCCTACATGGCCCAATATGGCAGCTCATCCCACCCTCCTGTGCTCCCAGGCATCATCACATCCCTCTTCCCCTACAAGCCTGCGCTCCTGGTGCCCAGTGGGCGCACACAGCCCGTTCCCCTGGCCTGTCCTTACCCATCCGGCTCCCAAAGAGGATTTGGAAGATGTCCTCCCAGCTGTCGCGGTTCAGGAAGGCGTAATGGCCAAACACAGCAGACGGCGAAGACTTCTCGCACTCGGCCTGCGTGGGCTGCTGGGCGAAGTCGTAGGACCAGTAGTACTTATCTAGCAGCAGGACAGGCAGCGGGTCAGCAGGGCAGAGACGAGGGGAGACACGTTCCTGCAGCGCTGTCAGCGGGGCACCCGCGTGTCCTGCCCCACAGGCGCGGGCTCCGGGAGGGGTGCACAGAGGCTGGGCTCTTTACCCTTGAAGAAATAGACTCTCTCGCTGCCGTGGTAGCTGTGCGCGGGGAGGGCGAAGGCGGCGTCCACGTTGTCTGGGATGCCTTCAAAGCCCTCGGAGATGTCGCGGGGGTAGCCGGGATCCAGGAGGCCGTCGTCGAAGCGCCAGTACTGGCTGCCCTGGGGGTGCGGCACAGAGCCAGGCTCAGGAAGCTGGGCAGGAGCAGGGTCCCCCAGGCTCCAGGCACCCCGTGTTGAGGCTGTGGCTGCTTGGGGCACCGTGCTGGCCTGCTGGTCAGCAGCACTGCCTCAGAGCCCACAGTTGTGACCGTCCCTCTTTGCTGTGGCACTGTCCTCCTGCTACAGCCACGAGCAAGAGCCACCAGGCTGTGGCCTCCCTTATAGACACAGGGGGAGGGATTTAGGGATATCTGGCGGCTGCAGCGCACATGCGTGGAGGGTATCGGGGTGAGAATGGAGTGAATGTGAACAGGAGGGCTGCGTCCTGGCTCACAGCAGCCCCAGCCCTGCTGCTGCCCCTCTGCCCACCTTGAAGAGGTAAGTCTTGCCCTGGCAGTTGATGCGCGTGAAGGCTGCGTCGATGGGGCCCTCTATGCCCCACACGTCACTGATGAGCTTGGGGTAGCCGGGGCGCACGCTCGTCTCATCCAGCTCGTAGAAGTACTTGCCTGGGGAGAGGAGGTTAGGGTGGCAGGAGGAGCAGGAGGGACCCTTCCCAGTCACACAGCTGCTAGAATGGGGCACCCGCGGGGCAGCTGCGCGCCCCGAAAAGGGCCCTGAGGTACCTCGGAAAGCGTAAAGGGAGCCGTTCTTCAGGTCGGTGAAGGCGTCAAAAGGCTTCCTGCTGCACAGCAGCTCTGGGTCCCCCTCCAGGTCTGTCTCCACAGGTCCCTGCGATGTGTGGGTGGGTAGCACAGGCTCCTCCTCCTCCTGCGGCGGCTGCTCAGGGTCCATCTCAGTCGCCTCTGTCGTCAGCGTGGGCGGCAGAGTCGCGGGCCACTCTGTGGGTGCTGCCTCGGTCTCCCCTCCAGCCGTGGTCTCCGTGGTGTGGCTGTAGTCAACGTAGTCGTCCTCCGGCAAGGCGAACACGTCTCCGCGGGTCACTGTGGAGGGGACAGATGGGTCCCAGGGAGGCCTGGGTGCCTCCCCACAGGGGCCTGGGCGCTGGCATGGCCAGGGAGGACCCTGCTCCGTTCAGAAACGGGGAGCCTTGCGCGCAGCAATGTGCTCTCCCGCCACCCTGCTGCTGCTGCCACTGCTCCAGGACAACCCAGGAGCACCCGGAGCCTGCGCTGGAGCAGATCCAGCTGCCCAAAACACCTAGCACAGCAGCACCCACCCACCAAACACCAGCCCTGCCTTCAGCCAGGGCTGCAGCTGCTGGCAAAGCACCACACTGCTGTTCCCGGGCTCCCCGGGGCGCCCCGCTCTGCCCAGCCAGCCCCTCGGCTGCCGGTACCTTTGGTTTTGCAGGCGGTGGTGTAGTCGCTGCAGCAGCTCTGGTAGTACATGCAGAGGGCATCGCACTGGCACTTGCGCTTGGCGTCAAAGCCGCTGTCACAGCGGCCCAGGCAGGAGTCTGGAAGAGCCACAAGCCAGCGAGGAAGGAGTAAAGGCAACACTGGCCCACTCCGTCCCGGGACACTCCACCTCTCCACGGCCTCCCCCAGCCCAGGGGCTGCCTCTGCACCTCCCAGCTGCTGCCAGCTCCCTGGGACGGGATGGGAGTTGTGGATGCAGCCAGAACGATCCGAGTTGCCCGCTGGCTCCCCGCGATGCAGCTGCTGCCCAGCCAGGGATTCGCCCTGGCGCCACAGGCACTGCTGACACCCCTGTGCTCTGCCACTTGCTTTGGGCTTTACCCCACGCTGGGGGACAGCCAGGGACCCCAGTTACTGCCCATCTCCTTCCTCACCTTGCCCAGGCTCCCCCAGCCACCCTGAACACCCCACAGCCACGTCCGCTCCCTCCCCAGCGCCACTGCAACCTGGTGCCGGGGGCCACCTGCATCAGATCGGCTGCGCGGGGGCTCACACTCACCCTCAGCAGCCCGGGCTGCGGCCAGCAGGCCCAGCAGCAGGGCCAGGAAGAGCAGCCTCATCGTGGGCACCGGGAGCAGAGCCCTGCTGCAAGTGCGCGGGCTGCGGCGCAGTGGAAGCCGGAGCCCCGGACTCCGCTGTTTGCTCAGCCTGCCCCGGAGGGAGAAAACAAACAGGGCAAGGTCAGAGCGGAGGGAAAAGGGGCAGAGATGCACTCCCCTCCCGGCCTTCCTCTGTCGGCTCTGTGGGATGGGGACGAGGCTCCCTGCGTGCAGAGTGCTGGGGCACGGGGCTCCCGCTGCCTGACTTCGTGGCACGCATGCAGCCTGGCCAGGGATGCAGAGAGCTGGGAACGACAGGAGGTCAGAAATGGGAAATCAGTTGTCAGGTCTCAGACCCTTATTTTTCTCTCTTAGCAAATCTTACAGTATTCCACTTGCCTGAAACATCATTGTTTTGTAGAGGTTTTGGTTTCCTCAACGCCAGCAATGCTGGAACCAGAACTGGGGAGCTTAGGATGGGACAGATGCCACCTCTGTGTATGGGCACAGGGGGCCAGAGGTGAGCGGCTTGCAGGGAGGGAGGGAGGCAAGTCCTGTGCACTTTCACTGCAGTAGACAAATAAAAGCCCGTGTATTTTGCTCCCATCACCCCCTTTGCAGACAATCTTTTGAGTTACTAATTAATGTTGACTCAGCTCCTTTCTGCGGTTTCTGATAACTCCGGGATGATTATGTAATCAGGGGCAAGGAGCAAACGCACACAAGGCTACAGAGATACTGGCTCTGGCTGCTTCCACTGCCGCGGCAGGAGCGACGCAGGGGTCTTCCCCAACGCAGGGCAGGAGTGTCACAGCCCTGAGCTTTAATTAGCAACAAGAGATTAGCAGAGAAAAGCAGCGGAGCGGGCCGGTGGGTGCTGCCACTGCCTGCTCAAGAGCCCTGTCCGTGCTGGGTCAGACCCAGGCAGTTTCTGGCATTGGCTAGTGCCAGTTTTGACGGGAAGGCCTTGGATTTGGTGTTGAGAAAAACATGTTTGCCTGCCAGGAAAGCTTTGGGGAGCTGAGGAGAGCAGCGGGACGCAGGCTGCGTGGGCAGGGCTCCTCCCGCAGCCCCGCTCCCCACTGTTTGCCCCGTCAGGGCTGGAACCCTACCTGCGTGCAAGCAGGAGCCCCGTGCCACACTAGAACTCATCCCATCCTCATCCAAGGAAGGCTGGAGGATGAGCTGGGTCGGAGGGGGCCTGGGTTCCCCCCGCGAGGCGCTCAGTGGGGGAGGTGGGATGAGAAGGGCTCAGCAGCGTCCGCGCTGCTTGTGCTGATCGGCGGAGACAAAGCCCCAGAGCTGCCCGCTCGCAGCTCCGGCCTCCCTCCCGCAGCAGCCGCGGAGCCGGGCAAGCCCTTCCCCACGCTCAGACCCCCAGGAGAGGGGCTGCTTGGGAGAACCAGGCCCTGGGGAGCCCCTCGCTGCAGCAGGGAGCAGAAGCAGCCAGGGGAGCTCAGGCAACGGGACAGTTTCCCCAGGGCAAGGCAGGGGACACAGAGCAGACACAGAGCCCACTGTGGCATTACCAAAAACTACTCCCAAAAAAGTTGGACAAGCTCCTGGAGCTTGTAAGGAGTTAAAAGGAATGGTTTGAGTTCTGCCCCTTCGCACAGTACTCCCTTCCAAGGTGGCAAACCCTCTGCTGCGCTGCATGGCAGCTACCCACACCATAGTTACCCCTGGTTAATAATAATTTATCAGGAAAATCCTTACTGATTTCGTGCCCAGTGTTTCCTGCAGTACCGTGCCCCTCGGATCGCCTTGTTTACCGTCCTTCGCTGTGAGCTAATGTCCCTTTCCCGTGACTATCCCTTCTGTGTGGCTTCAGAGAGGATTAAAAGGGACTGTGGCATCAAAACATCAACTTGAATTTAAGTCTCAGTCTGAGCTGGCAGCAGACTGGCTTTGGAACCAAGGATTTGAGCTGCTCCTCCCAACACAAGAAGGGTCCAAAACATTTCTGCCCTAAGCACGTCTGGCCTGGAAAAAAAAAAAAAATAAAGCAGGCCAGGCTGTCTCTGTTCTTTCTTTTATAATGCAAATCCTGAACCCACCCAGCAAAGCCACTCTGGATCCGCGCCACAGCACAGGGAGCTACTCTCCTCACTGCACTGATTGCAAATAGGTTTGAAACGGAGGGCACAGCCACAGCCAGGCTCTTTGTCTTCACCCCATGGCCCCTCAGATCAGAGAGGGGCCTAGAGGGAGCAGCCATGGGGCAACATGGAGCCTCTGCCCCCTGGGAGCCGGGTGAGGAAGGAGGGGGTGGTGGGGAAGGCCAGGCTGGCCCCAAGCCCCGGCAGGGCAGGCGGAGGGCCGTGACGGAGCTGAGCTGTGGAAGGAGGAGGGATCTGGAGAGATGCCAGAGCATCTGCAGCAAGGAGGGGGATGCTGCTGCTGAGCCCCTCCTCGGAGAGGCGGCGCCTGAGCGGGGTGACATCAGCTCTGGACCGGAGATGCTGAGCCCGGCTCTGGGCGGGCGGTTCCTGCCCGGTTTCCAGCTCAGCACCCTGGCAGGCCAGAGAGGGGAGAGGGAGCCGGTGTCCCACCCCAGCACCTGGCCAGCTCCATTCCCCGTCCTCCATCTCCCTGTCACCCGCTACGAGCAGCTTGGGCGCCCCAGGGAGCACAGGGGCCCTGCTGGGGTGCTCCCGGCACGAGGGTGACCGAGGATGCAGCGCTAGAGGCTGACGATGGTGCTCACGCTGCTCGTCTCCGTCTGTAAGCTCTGCCGGTTCTTTGCCATGTCCGGGGCGGAGAGGCTGGTGGTGCCGGACTGCGTGAGCCAGCCGGGCTGGTGGGCAGGCACAGGGAGCTCCAGGGAGCACCGCGAGGTCTCTCCCGGCGTGAACACGGATGTGCAGGCAGCCTTGGACCGCATCCTGCCCACCCTGCACCAGGCCCTCGCCTCTGCCAAGCAAGCAGCTGCTCCAGCCCAGCTCAGGAAGGCCATCGCTGACATCTTCCAGCTCGTGGAGGAAGCCTGGGGGATGCCCACGCTGGGCAGGGATGTGGCCAAAGTGCTGTGCGACGCCATCCGACTGGAGGGCGGCCTGGACCTGCTGCTGAATCTGCTGCACACAGCCGAGCTGGAGACCAAGTGCCAGGCAGGAAAACTCCTGGAGCAGATCCTGGTGGCAGAAAACAGGTAAGTCTGCAATGATCCTGGCCCAGGTGTACAGCCTCCTCTCGGCGGGGCTGGCCCCAGCGCAGTGCTTGCCCTGGACACCCTAACCAGCCCCCTTCCATCAACAGCCTCCCGCTCCGTGTCCCTGCACGCGTGCAGACCCTCCCTGTGCCGGTCCCCGCTGCATGTGCCCGGCAGCGATTTCCTCCCAGCACAGCCAGAGCCCAGGGAGAAACCACCCACCTCACACAAGCTCCACCAGTCTCGGGCCCTTCAGCATTGGGGCTGTGCAGGCAAAGTCGTTCCACTCCTGCTTAGAGATGGGACCCAACTCACTCCAAGTGAGTCTAGGAGTCTGAAGGAGCCGGTCCTCAGGCAGGCACGAGCACACCGTGTTGTGCTGACACTGCTCCATCCAATGTCCCTTTGTTCCCAAGCGCTGTGAGCCAGTAGGGAGCATTCTGCCCACGGCTCCTCCTGCAGAGATGCCTGGGACAGGTACTGGGGGAACTGTGTCATTTGTCCCTTTTTGCTGCAGCCTTAATGTCTAGGCCCTCTGTGCTGTTCCCGTGACACATTTCTATTACACAGGCCTCAGAGGGGCTGTGCCCACTGGCTCAGACCGCGGCTCACTCCAAGCGAGCCCAGGCTCATTCGGAGCACGGAGCCCAGCGCTGCTGCAGACGGCAGCCCCAGAATAGCTCTGCACAGGCTCGGCCCTCGGCTTCGCTCACAGCTGCCCTCCTGATGCTGCAGCCCTGCATCGCTGCCAGTGCCTTCTCTCCATCCAGTGGTCACTGCTCCTTCCTTCTCCTAATACTCTGCTGACTCCTGCAGCAAGACCGTGGCGGTGGCTGTGTGTCTATATCCAGGCTGCATCAAGCTTGAGAAAGCCCAGACAGAATTCAGAGCCCTGCTGCAGCTTCATGTGCAGTGCACCTTAGGCACGTCAGGGAGTTTCCCCATCTCCTCTGTAGACTTTTGACCCACGGGCTGCTCCACTTGGCTTTCCAGCACAGGTTCCCTGTGCCATTCAGGGCACATTCAGTGCTGCCATGCTCCACCTGAGGGAATCTGCATCTCCTGACTCTGTCTGTCACCAGGGCTTCAGGCTCTTCAGGAAGGAGCACATCAGCTGGAAGGGACCCTGTCCTCAGCCATCCACAGGGATCTCACAGCAGGAGCAGGCTCTGCCAGGCAGCACCAGAGCAGGTGTGAAGAGCTGTCCTGTAAGGAAGGGAAGCACCTGCAAGTCTGCAGGTATCAATAAGGTTAGGACACATTTACTTAAGTGCCATTCCCAGAGCTGCACTCTGAGACAGAGCTGGGGCATGTGGAGCTTCAGGACAGGGGAGTTCAGAAGCTCAAGTTCCCTCTAGACATCGGTCAGCTCACAGAATGACGGGCATCACACTGGCCTTGCAGTGGATTCATGGGCATCGAGTCTTTCCCTGCCACTGCACTCAGTGAGGCTCAGATAAACAAAAGAGCTAAACCAGGAAAGTCCATTAAGGTGGAATTAACCCAAGGGGACGTCACAGGCATGATCTGAATCCAGCACATGACTTCCTGGCAAGAAAGCAGCTGCAGGAGTCACATCTCTGCTCCAAGAGCTGCTGCGGGCCAGGTTCTCAGTGCAGGTAGCTGCCCCCCAGCCTCCCCTTGCTCCCTGTAGCACTGGAGCTTTCTGCCCTGCCACCACCCTCCATGCAAGGACAGGGGGCACTGGGGCAGCTCCTGAGGCTCTGCCTTACAGGGCTCTCCTGGCACCCGAGTGCCGCAGGGCTCAGGTTGGAGCTGGACTGGTGTCAACTCCGGCTCCATCCTAGGGCTCTGGGGACCCGATGGGTCTCCTCATTTGTCATCTGAGACCATGGCAGAGCCTGGGCTTGAGGCCAGCCCCAGAGTGAGTGTTCTTTTTTTCCAGAGCTCTCCACAGCGTTTGCTGCCAAATCCAGCCCAAGGTCAGCGTGAGCTTTGCAGGCCACTGTCTTCCCAGAAACGCCTTCCAGCCCGTCAGCACGGAGATGCTGGTGTGTCTTCATCCCCACCACTGCCCCAGGCTTACACTGACCTGCCTTAGGGTCCTGGGTCCCACAAGCAACACAAGGAAGATCCGGGCCAACTCAGAGCAGATCCACTACGGCATCAGGGCAGTTGTTTCAAAGGACCAACGTGGAGCGGATCCCCACAGCCAGTCCTGCACCAAAGAGAACTGGGCAGGGAGATCACTGCAACCCACACACTGGTCCTGGCACTTTGCAAACCCGTGTCGTCCTTTCACAAGGGCCTGGTAGCCTCTCCCTGCCACACTGACCTTGTTGGGACAGTGGTATGAGAGAAATGCAGTTGTCACAGTCCCAAGAGGCTGCACACACGTCAGCCAGAGGGTATGTGTGGTTTCAGTTACGCAACGAGTATGTCTGGTCACATGGAAGCTGTTTTCCTATCTTCAAAGAGCAGGCCTTGCAACTGTCCAAGCAGGCAGCAGAACGGCCACGTCTTGGCCGCCTGGCAGCTGCATGTGGAGCACACGACAACACAGGGCTTGATCTGCTGCATTTGCCTCATAAGGCTGTTGAAGTGCTGGACCCTGCTGCTCATGGCACTTGAGCATCAGTCACAGCCTGGATTGCGACATGACAACCGTGGGAGCAGTCGTTCAGCCCCAGGTGCAGCCCCTTGTCCTGTGCTTGGTACCAAACTGGAAGGCAGACAGGTCATGATGCTGGTCAGGAGCAAACAAGTTTTCACTCCGAACACGGAGCAGTTCCTACACCCCAGGACAGCTGAGTAAACAGATCTGCTCCTTGCCTGGCATTATCTGACCTGCACTGTTGCTTGCTCTGCACCTCTTCAGCGGAGCAAAAGGGAGTCTCTGGCACAGGGTTCCACATATTGTCTTATCACAAGCTCCTCTATGAAAATGGGCAGCAGGGCCTGCGGGGAAACATTGGTCTGCCATGGGGCAAATGTCACTGAGAACTGAAGGAGTTCACCAGTGGGCACTTTCTCGCTACTTGCACGACCATCTGCCCCTCACTTGCCTCTGTTTCTCCTTCCTCCAGGGACCGGATTGCTCGGATCGGTCTGGGAGTGATCCTGAATTTAGCCAAGGAGCGAGACATTCCTCAGCTGGCGCAGAGCACCTCTGGCATCCTGGAGCACATGTTCAAACACACCGAGGAGACGTGTTTCCAGCTCATCTCTGATGGAGGCCTGGATGCCATCCTTTACTGGTGCCGCTGGACGGACCCTGTGGTGCTGCGTCACTGTGCCATGGCCTTGGCCAACTGTGCCATGTACGGCGGGCAGGCCAACCAGCGCCTCATGATCGAGAAGAAGACGGCAGAGTGGCTCTTCCCGTTGGTGTTCTCAAGGGATGATGAGCTGATCCGTCTGCACGCGTGCCTGGCCATCACGGTGCTGGCCACCAACAAAGAGATCGAGAAGGAGGTGGAGCGCTCAGGGACGCTGGCTCTGGTGGAGCCCTTCATCGCCTCTCTGGACCCGGGGCAGTTTGCGTGTGACATGCTGGACAGCAGTGACAACAGCCAGGGAAGGACGGCGGCCGACCTGCAGCGCCTGGTACCCCTGCTGGACAGCTCGCGGCTGGAGGCCCAGTGCATCGCTGCCTTCTACCTCTGCACAGAGGCTGCCATCAAAACCAGGCAGAAGAAAACAAAGGTAAAGGGTAGGTTGGCCAGCAGGAAGAAGATGTCAAAGGGAAGGGGACATCTCAGTGTCCTTTGCTCCCTTTTGAGCCCTCTGAGTATCTCGGCCTGAGGATGGCCGAGCACAGGTTGTGGGGGCAAGGAAGGGCAGGAGAAGTTATGGGTCTTCCCTTTGCGTCCCCAGATTTTCAGCGAGATTGGGGCTACACAGAGCCTGAAGAGGATCGTGTGCTACTCCACCAGTGGCACCATCTCCTCCCTGGCCAAAAAAGTGCTGCGCATGATAGGGGAGGAGGTGCCTCGGCGCATCTTGCCCACCGTTCCCAACTGGAAAACCTTTGAGGTGCAAACGTGGCTACAGCAGATCGGATTCAACAAGTACTGCCAGAGCTTCCTGGTAGGGCACGCGGCAGGGGTGGGACAGCTGGGTGGCTCCTTTTGCCCCTCAGGCCCCTGCGGTGTCTCTCGCAAGGGGCAGCTTTCTGTAGCCCCTCCTTGAGGTTCTACAACCCCTAAACCCCTGCCTGGGCTTCTCTCGACAGGACCACCAGGTGGACGGGGACATACTCCTGCGACTGACGGAGAAGGAGCTGCAGGAGGATTTGGGGATGGACTCCAGCATCACTCGGAAAAGGTAGGAACTCCACCCCAGGAGCACTCCTAGCACACACTGGCCTCTCCCTGGCAATCAGCACCAGGGCAGAGGCAGGAAAAATACCTGTGCTCTTCCCACAAAGGCAAGACCAGAGATCCTGAAAAGGGAGACATGGATTACAGGTGCAGTACGCAGGCCCAGAGGGATTCCTCCAATGGGGCAATGCCCCAGAGAGGTGGGCATGGTGAGTGACTATCCATAGAAATTGGCAGAGAAACTGAGATCTGTGTATTATCCAGAAAAAAAATGGGAACTTACCTCCCTTGACTGAGCTCCTCAGGGCGGCTCAGTGTCCTGCATCAATGCTCCCAGAGTCATGCAGCTGCTTGGCCTCTTTCTTCTCTTTTGTTCATTCTTTATCGCAGCATCTAAGAGCACTGTCCTGTGCAGATAAAAGCCATATGTTATCAAGCATCTCTAGGCCTTGCCTGGTTCAGCTATTCTCCCTCCCCGCTCAACACTTTCATCTGTTGCTCTGCCAGGTTTTTCCGGGAGCTGACGGAACTCAAGACTTTCGCCAACTATTCCACCTGCGACCAAAGCAACCTGGCTGACTGGCTGGGCAGCATCGACCCCAAGTTTCGGCAGTACACGTACAACCTCCTGGCGTGCGGCATCAATCGCAACCTCCTGCACCGCGTGACGGAGCAGCAGCTGCAGCAGGACTGCCACATTGACACGGGTTTCCACCGCGTCCGCATCCTCTCTGCTGCCCGGGGTGCGGGCTCAGGGCAGGCGGGTGGGGGCCAAGGGGGCAAGTCTGGAGGCTGGGGTGGGTTGGGACAAATTGCTGGGCACTTTTAAACTTTTTGTTCCCGTTCGCTTTGTCTAGAAACGCTTCACTCCCCTATAACGCTGCAAGTTTCAGCCGGTGGGACTGATGTATTTATCAGCTACCGGAGGAGCACGGGGTCGCAGCTAGCCAGGTGGGCAACATCATCACGCTGGGTTGAAGCCCAGACACGAACAGGTTGGTGATGGGTGTACAAAGAGCCTCGAGCCAGCTGCACACAGAGCCTTGAGCGGCTGCACACAGGAGAAAGGGAACGCGGTAACTAGCAGGAAAGCAGGGAGGGCAGCGGGTGCCAAAAGCCAAAATGCAAACAGGGACAACAAATGCCAAAAGTTGCGTGACTAACAGGATAATTTGCAGTCCCATAATTGCCATTCTGTCCGTCTTTGACATTGACACCTTCTCTTATCCTGTATTCATAGGGCTATAGAGGATCACAGCAGGGAGTTAATGTCCTACTCCTTGTTTTCCTGCCAAAGCCCAAATACCTGCAGTAGGGAGGCAGGGCTGGCAGCTGACATCTCAAGGCAGAAGCCTTTTCCTGCTTCTCTGTTTCCCAATGTCCAGGCTGAGGTGGTGGGAGAGTGCATGAAACGCAGGCAGAGAGCTCCTGGCGACGCTGTCTCCTCTCACCACCAGCCTGCTGAAGGTCCATCTGCAGTTGCACGGCTTCAGCGTCTTCATCGACGTGGAGAAGCTGGAGGCAGGGAAGTTTGAGGACAAACTGACCCAGAGTGTCATGAATGCCCGCAATTTCGTGCTGGTCCTCTCGCCAAATGCACTAGATAAGTGCATGGGAGACCCTGAATGCAAGGACTGGGTGCACAAGGTAAGAGATGCCAGAAAACGGGAGCGTGGCATGAGCTGGAGGAGGAGTGGGCTGGTGACGGACTGATGCAGGCCACAGTCTGAGCACTGCATGTACCCACAGGAGATCGTGACAGCCCTTAACGCTGGAAAGAACATTGTGCCAGTCACAGACCATTTTGAGTGGCCCGATCCACAGACGCTTCCTGAAGACATGAGAGCTGTCCTGAAGTTTAATGGCATCAAGTAAGTAAGAGCACCCCATGCTATGGGGTGCCTTGGCACCTGGAAAGGGCAGCTTGCTCAAACAGCAGCAAAGAGCACTAGGAGATCAGGGGAAACGGACGAGGGAGGCAGAGCAAACCAAAGGGGAGGTGAGTCACTTGAGAGCATGGAGAGAGCAAAGGTCCCCACCGTAACCCTTCTGCTGCTTTTGCACTCGGGACTTACCTGGATAAACAGGGTTTTCTGCCCCCTCTCCACTGGGAAGACACTCATCATCACCAGCCCTGTCCCCAGTAGGGACCTGCTGTTCCTTCCAACCATGCTGGGTACCTTTCACCTCCTGCTTCTCTGCAGGGAAGCAGTGCTCCAAGTTGGCGTTCCAGACTGTTTGCAGCCCTCTGATGGGATCCAGAGGGCCTTCCTGGGGCATCTAGTGTTCCTCCACTTTCACAGGGAAAAGGGCTGTTACTGGAAAGCTGGACTGGATGTAGGAAAAGGGGATCCTTGGCCCATGGCCCAGCATCTGAGCTATGTTGCAGTGGCCCATACAACAGAAAATTTAACTACTCTTTTCCCCTCCAACACAGATGGTCCCATGAGTACCAGGAGGCCACAATTGACAAAATCATCCGCTTTCTCCAGGGCCGTTCCTCCCGCGACTCTTCAGCTGGGTCAGAGAATGGCCTGGACTGCTCGCCCTCCCATGGGCAGACCTAGAAACAACACAGCTGCCTCGCTCCCTCCAGACATCTTCCACATGACCCTTTTTCTGGTGGGGCCAAATCTCTCCCTCTAGACTTTTCACGTGTTTTATCAGTGCCCAACAGGCTCCCTCCCTCTGGATCTGATCCACCTCTTGGCTTGATACAAGGCCTGTGACTGGTGCAGTCATGGGGCTCTAGTCCTTTTCCTCCAAATGCAAACCGTTAGCAGTAGGCCAGTACTCCCTTACCCAGGACCTGAGTGGAGCCGGTTGCCTTTCACATCCTCCCTTCAGGATATTCAGGTTACGCCTCCACGGTGCAGCGAGCGCACAGGAGACACGCACAGCCCAAATCCTACTCAAAGAGCTGCAGCACCACCCAAAAATGCATCCCTAGAGAAGGGATCCTCTAAGTACTGTAAGCTGGAAGGGTAAAGAGGGGTCACAGCAAGACATAGGATAGAGAACAGTGGCTGAAAGAGCCTGTGAGCGTCTTATTGCCTCTGCTGGGAACCCAGAGAATATCATTAAGGTCGGTAGCTTCAGAGAGGAAAGGGCAAACAGTAGCTAAGGCCCAAGGAAATCCTCATGTTTGGGGAAGATAATGCATTCAGCAGGGAGAGCCAGGGCCTTCTCATTTGTTTGGGAAGACACTTCCTCATTATTGCCCCTTCAGCACTCGAGTTCTTGCCTTCCTTGAGGCCTTTCCTTCCTCATGCTGCATAAACCACTTTGTGCTCTTAGCTCTGGCCACAGCTTCGTTTTAGATCAAGGGAAGCTTCCACAGCGTTGCTGCAAGAAGTGCTTTCAAAGCAACCTGTTAGCCCAACGTCTCAGCTTCACTGCTTGATCAGGTCCTTATATACAGGGTACAGGAGGCTGGTTTGGGACTCCTGAAAATATACCACCATGCAAATACAGATGGTAGTTGCTGTGCTGTACCTGAGGAGTTACTATATACACTATGCTTTATTCTGTTGTTGGTTCTCCACTACAGGCTTCCTATGGCTTCTTCTTTGAACAGGAGCTGGCTCTCCTCCTTGCTGACTGGTACTTACCTGATAGCCCTGGCTACACTCCCTAAGCTCAGGGTTGTCCCTATCCTCTGCTGGATGCAATGCCAGGTAGTGACTGTTTCTGTGTCCCTTTTTCTAACTCCTTTTCTGAAGCCCAGGTGGAGGTTGCTAGGCAGGAGCATAGACTGAGAGCAGGACTGGCTGTGTCACTATCAGCACGAAGCTGAGGGGCCAGGGGCACCTCAATGGGACCCTCTGAATTCTGCCCTTCTGGCCTCCTCCTCACACCTCCTTGGAGGGAGAGCAGGCCCTCAGCAAGGTACCATTTTGCAGTTGAGACCTGAAATTGTAGTTCCACCTCATTGAGGTGTCTTTTCTGATGCTGAGCAAAGGACACGCTGATGTCCTCCCCACCGCACAGTCCTCCTCCAAGGAGCAAAGCCATGGCCAGGTAACTCCAGCCTGCCCAGACACTCTGGGCAGCTGGCTCATGCAGCCTCTTGCAGAACACAATGCAGAAAGCTCCTCAGCCAGTCCCTGCTCAGGATAATCCTTACCTTTCAGGAGGGAATGAGGAGGCTCAGTCATGCTCCAGTCCAGGAGTCGAGTCACCTTGTCCTTCTCCTAGCTCTCCCTGAAGCCTTTCTGCCTGCCTTAACTTTCAGGAACAGAAGCATTTGCTTAGGTTCATGCATATCTGAGTAAAGACAAAAGA
The DNA here is from genome assembly GCA_032273925.1 of Rhynchotus rufescens. NCBI lineage: Eukaryota > Metazoa > Chordata > Aves > Tinamiformes > Tinamidae > Rhynchotus > Rhynchotus rufescens. The sequence goes on from JAVCKT010017502.1 coordinate 20,133, forward strand.
AAATGTTAAATTCAGGTGCTTAATCACATCTTTATGGACAGTTCTTATCAATTCATAGTTAATAGCATCTCTGCTTTCTGGAGGAAGAAGGTTAATGCCATATCCGCCCAGCAGTAATCAGAAACAGAATCTAGCTAATCTTCAGGATTAAACATGAGGAAGCCAGCAGATGAGCCCAAAGGTGAATATGCCGAAAGATAAAAACCACAGGGCTTTCATGTGAGTTACTTCAGGGAAAAGTTTTGAGTCACTGGTTGAAGGTCAAGGCCTCCATGCCCACTGATGGAGATTCTGGAACAAAGAGTCCTAAAGATTTTATTGCTTGCAATACTATACAAAAATCCCAGAAAGATACTAGAAGCAAGAATCTTATGTAAAAAGGGCTTATGGTTTCTCAGGAGCTCTCCATCATTTAACCTCTTCATCCACACTTAATATAGAGTAGATTTAGTTGTCTTCTACAGCTTAGCTAGTTTCGTCTGAAATCAGATCCCACTCCTTGCTCCAGCTGTTCAAACTGTAACTCTTCCTGTTTTCTTATCATTCTACTACCTTCATCCCAAAGAACTCTTTGCAAAGCATCCCATTCCCAACCCCTTCCAGTCAGGGCAGAAGATCCTGAAGGGAGAAATGCTTCTCACTCTTTCTTATTCCTTTGTCATGTCCTATCAGAAAGTCTTCAAAGTTGTTCTGCCAGCCATTATCAATAAATGTGGTTTGTACTCTAAATTCTCACCTCCTTTCTGTTTGTGCCACGTGCTTCCCTCTCTTGCCATCACCTTTCTCACCCTCTCACGGGGCAAGACATGCTGACCAGGGAACTCAAGTTCTGCAGACATTATTCTCTGTGAGGACCCACACTTCATGCTCATCTCTGCACGATCCGGTGTAGCTCGCTGCACTCTGCCTGCTGCCCACAGTCACACTACAAGGATCACATATTTGCCACAGGGTTATAGTCTTGAAAGAGAGCACAAAACCCTTTTCTTTTTCTTCCCCTTCCTTGCCCTTTTATTTTTTATTTTTTGTACAAAGCACGATAGATCCTATTGAACTCCTCTGCAAGCACAATGGTAAATAAATGGGAAACAAGAGCCTGTACACAACAGTTTTACTCCACTGCATAATGTTTAGCAACTGGTAGCACTGGGACCCACTGGCTCTGCTGGTGAAGAGATTTACTTCTCAACCAGTTCAGCCACAGGTATCTAACCAACACTCTCAGGAAACCCTGTTCTGGCTGGAAGCTAATTCAGGGCTTAGTTTTTCAATCACGTAAGTCCTGCTTGAGTTATGTCCACTGGCGTAGCTACAAGGACCAGGTGGAATAACACCAAGTTCTTAAAACCTCCCTACTTCTCCATGTTCTGTCTCCTCACTCCCAAATTCTCCTGCACTTATCGATAAACTCCTAATGAGCAAGGAACAAAGTCATACATCAGCATTTCACATTTACTTTGTATTTAAGGATGGGTTATAGACAAGGCACTGCTACAAGCTTGACTTGGTATTCAGGAAAAGCAGGTTATAGCTGCTTGTAAGTCCCAAAACTGCATTCCCCCTGGCTTGGGGCCCTGGCATATTAATTCCCCACACAGCAGATAACTCCCTGCTGTTGCTTCTTTACTGCAAATTCTTAACTGAAGAGTGAAGAGGGAAAATAACAGAGAGATAAGCACTGAACAAGACAAGGACAAATTGCAAGCAGCTGTACCACAAAAGCTATCTTTTTTATGAGCCATAAAAGAAAATGGAGATGTTATTAATGCTAGAAGTAACATGTCTGCTAAGCAATTTCATAGGAAGGACATTATTGCCTATACCTCTGGATGAGCACACACTCATCATCATCATCATCATCATCATCATAACTGCTGCTTTATTTCAGTTTGAAGAAAATGTTATGAGGCAATGCTCAATGCTTTCGAAAGAATCCTTAGGAACACTGGGGTCTGGGCAATTAGGAACAGCAGTGGCTTGCTGACATCAACCTCTCCTGAGAAGAGGGATCCAAGAGAGGTCGCAGACACAAAATCAGCCCCTGACAATGCAGAATTCCACCTCTAAAGATACCAGTCCTGTTCCCACACCAGCTCAGCTAGCAGCACCAACTAGGCTACCAACAAGGAAAGACTGCAGAAACACTGCAGTCCTTTCTCAGGCCTTTCAGTGCTCTGGCGGGGGGCAATATTGTCAATTCTATCCTTACCCTTGTCAGTTTTAGCCACTATCAACAAGGGTACGAGGTTGCAGTTCAGCATGTTCACCTCTTAGCTCTGCTCATAAAGATATTTGAAGTCCCAGTCTGAGTGGCACATGGACAAAGAGGATGTGCCACCGACCCTCGCAACTACAAGCACTTTGTGCATTAGGTGCCATAGAGGATCTCTCTTACTTGTGAAATGAAAATCACTTTATCAAATAGTGGCAAAAACGGCACTCCTGTGACCAACTACTGTTTATCACAAGGATTTTTGCAGGAGCCTACATGTGACATTTACGTGATTCTGTTGGTCACAACGCATTGGTCTGGAACACCGATCGCTTTCCTTGGCAGCGTAGCCCTGGGCTACCTGTCCGCTTCAGGGGTGCTCTGTATTTCTCACACACCAACAGCTTGGGAGCATGCCCGGCAGTTAAGAGAGAATTCCACCCCGCTCCCATCACTAAAAGCATGCCACAAAAACCTCAAATAAAAGAAATAAAAGGAAAAAATAAGAAAAAAAAAGGAAAGGAAACACCAACTGGACTTGCAAATGGACAACAATAGTTTTTATTCTTGATTAGCTTTTGAGTCCAAGTTTCTTGGGTTTTCTCTCACAGAAAAATCAACAGAACATATTTGCAAATCAAATTCCTACTGGAGCCATGATTTTCAATCACTCAGCATTTAAAAATGAACTAGGATCACCAAGGTGTCCCTCGCACACTGATCCATTCTCCAAAGGGAGAACCTCCAGCAGTCCTGAAATGGATGCTGCTGAACCAGCCCAGGCCTTGGTGCTGGGTCACTCCTCAGCTGTTTGCAAGTGACACAGAAGAACGTGAGAAGTGACGATATGCAAGGTGTGAGTCCCACACTTCTATTAACCTACGAAAGAAAGAACAGAGTTAGAGCCTAGGAAGGAACACAAACTTCTCTACTCCAGGTGAGCTTTAGTTTCACTTAGTAACAGAAGTGACCCTGCCAGGAGCTGCTAGAGGCTGAGAGGCTGTTTTCCATGCAGCATTTTATAGACAGTACATATAGTCTAACTCCAGAGTCTGGATTCAGTGCTAGAAGTGGAGTGAGACTTTGAAACACCCAATATAGACAATTGCATTACTTGGGGTGCAGGTTTATCCCTACAACTCAGATGCTTGAAGAAATGGACTTGCATCTCTACTTACCAGGGCACTAAACTCCCTTCCATAAGCACAACTGAAAACACACCTTAAAAATCTATAATGAACTCCTGTCCTATGAAGAATAAATAGTGATTTTTATATTACAGTTCAGAGGTCTTCCAGCAGAGTTTAATAATAGGAAGCAAATTACCCAATAATAGCTGCTGGAATGAGAAGAATCAGTGCCCCAAAGAGAAAGGGGAATCCTCTCATGAAGTGCAGAGTAGCAGGATAGAGAGAGTTGAACACTCCTGAAGCCACAAGCGAACACAGCCCTTCCACACAGGCAACAGAAGCAAAGAGAGCACCTGCAAAAAAAAACATTAAAAAGTTAATGATAAGACAGACCGACCTGAGAAATATCTAAATGTATTTACCACATTACCCCCTTCAATAGTAATCATGAATCTTTCTGAAATGCTTGCACTTTTGATCAGAAAACTGGTGTCTGCAGTGTCTAATGTGGTGAGGCAAGAGCTGTGAGCAGAGGCCAGGCCTGCTGCGCCTGGCCAAGCCAGCCAAAGAGGCCACGCTCAGCTCCTCTGCAGCCCAGACTACCCCACCGACCTCCAGAACTCGTACCACCAGCACCGTGCAGGGACATTATGTATCAGCTGGATTGTAAATGCCTCAGAAGAGGCTATTTATATCTGTTTATTGCCAAGCACATCTTATCACTTGTTAAACATTAAGTATAGCAGGACACTGCCTTTTGCAGGATTAGCATCATAAACCAGGTATCAAGTATATGCCACCTTCACACTAATGCAAGAAACAGTTCTACAAAGTCACTTCTGAATCCTTCCCATCTCAAATCCCTTCTTCGTCCCTCTCTCTAGCTGCAGAGGTATTTCAAGGCAGACCTTAACAGCACATATGGCCTCTTAAAGCAAATTACTGTGGATTGTCCGTGATCTTTCACCACGATCAATGATATAACTCTCTAACAACACCAAGCTTCTACCCACTGTTACTGATCTACAAAAGAGAGTTATGCTAGGGGGAAATCACTGTTTTTAGCATGTTATAAAATCTATTTTAATTTTTGCTCCTCATGAAAAGTTTGGAAATCAACAGGCCAGGGGATGACCCATTCCTGAGCTTGAACGCAATACTTCTCATCTTGCTTTTTTTTTCTTGCTCTCATCTCGAAAATGCAGCAAATCTACAGCAGTGAAAACGGACAACTGCTCTAACAAATTAAAGTGTCACCCAGGGCCTGACAGTGGACGTTAAAGGAGTATGAAGGAGCTAGAGAAATCCTGACTTCTCAAACTAGTTTTGTGGCATAGTTCCAAGAGGACAGTGTTTCAGAATCAGGCTAATTCCTTACCCTGCTCTGTCTCATTCACCAGCTTGGAGAGTTTGGCTCTGATGACTGGGGTGGCTGCCATGGAAAGGAACAGCATCCCATAACCTGTGAACAAGATATAACACATTAGAGAAAGCTCAGCTCAAGCTATATTGACTTAAACCTCACAGTCTCCAAAGTCAGTTCCACACCTGTACAGCCCCTGTCTGCTTCTCTCAGCTACTGCTTATTCCCAGTTCACCCTCCTCCTTTTCACAATTGGTCTTTAGTCTCTGCAGGCATACATGCCACCTGTGTGGCTTTCTGAAAACATAATGATGTTGGATCTACATGGATGCAATTTCATCAGTGCTTGGCCAACTTTGCTGTTGGCAAGTCCTAGTTCTGTGGACTGGAGCAGAGGCAAAGCTTCTTCCACATGATTTTCTCCCTAGAGCACACTGCTGTCTTGCATGTTCTGTTATCTCTAAGCTAATCCCTTGAGATAGCAACATCTAAGAATCCGGCATCACCTGTAAACATCAGTGGAGTTGTAGTAGCAATAGACATCACAACCAATCCAGAAATATTGGAGATGAGTCCTAACTCTGCCACCCAGGTGTCCTCCAGGCACAGCTGCAGCACCCGCAGCCCTGCCAAGCTGCTCAGGTAAGCCAGGTAACTGGCAGCTGAACCGTACCCGATGAGATCAGAAGCCCAGCACAGAGGAGAGCCAAGTTCATACAAAACATAGATGTCCTTAGTTCCAAAGTGTACAGTGACAATAAGAAAGAAAGCCAAGGAGTAGAGCGCAAGCTTCTGCCTGGAGCCCTGGCGTTCTGGCGCTGTGTAGAGCCGGTACACGGCCATGTAATGACTGAGCGTGAAGAGCTTGGCTGGTTTCCGCTGCTTCACCGACTCCTGAAGACAGAAAAGAGCATAGAGAGCAGCAGCGAGACTGGCAGCGAACACGAGCCAGAAGGGGTTGATGTACCCCTGGGCTTTGCGCCACTGGCCGCCCCCGATGCTGGCCAACATGCCCGCGACGCCGAGGCAGGCCTCCAGCACGGCCACGCGGAACGTGCGCGCGCGGGCGGCACTGGTGTCGGCCACGTAGGCGAAGCAGCTGGCCAGGATCAGGTTGTAGTCTCCCGTGAGGCCGCTCAAAATGCGTCCAAGGAGAAAGAAGCCGACGTGCAGTCGCAGGTACATGACGAGAAGGTAGACGGCCGCTTGCATGGCCATGCCGACTGTGGGCAGGATGAGCACCGGCCGGCGACCTGCGCTGTCGCTCCATGGCCCAAAGAGCGTCACCGAGAAGAGACCCACGAAGAAGCCTCCCAGGTTGATGTAGAGATTCCAGTGGGAGACAAGAGTCTCCACTTCCTAAAAGAAAAATACACGTAAGGCAGTGCGACCTGCTTACCCCGGAGGGTCCAACTCTCTGCGGAGCTACCCGCTTCCCACCCGCTGCAGGGCGTCGGTGCTGCCGTTGGCGCCGGTGCCCTCGGCGCAGCCATCAGCGCTGCTGCTGTTGCCTCCGCTGTAGCCCAGGTCGGCGCCCAGGCGGTCCCAGAGGTACTGCGTGGCCAGCGGGCCCTGCAGGCCCAGCGACACGGTGGCCAGGAAGAGCAGCGGCTCCACGGCGGCCAGGCGGCGGCCGCGGGGCTCGGCGGCCGGCGGGGGCTCGGCGGCCGGGGGGGCTCCGGCGGCGCGGCCATGGCCAT
>JAVCKT010017504.1:0-16971 GCA_032273925.1 Rhynchotus rufescens
GACAGCTCCCAGCTGCTGCCTGCTCCTGCTCCTCCTCTTCCTCTTCTCCCACGCTTTCCATCTCTTCCTCAGAGCCGTTGTCTTCATCAGAGTCTATATCTTCCCAGCCTTTTAATAGAAGTTTAAGACGTTGATTTACAAGATTACTTCTAAACAAAACATGTCCCAGTTAAATAAACACACCAGCATGCAACACTTTTCTTGATAAGATATAGAGCAAAGCTCGCTGCTGCCCACTAAGAAGTTGGCAGGTTTGATGTTTTTCCTTCACTTTTTCAACTATCAACACTTGGTTCATAGTTGAGGAATAGCTTTGATTTGTCACAGCAAAGGGCTCACGTGATAACTGCACATACTTGAAAGATTACTGAAGTACTGAGCACCAACTATAAGCAACAGGATTCTCTGCAGATCCTGACAACAGACTTGAAATAAGGCTCCACCCCCACAGAAAAATGCTCTTTTCTCCTGCTTCCTATTTTGGCCTTCTGTAAGTGCTCAAAATCACTGCCCACCTACAATAAATACTTAAAGCTCAGAGCAGCAGATTATGTTTCATCTGCATCCTTATTTAACTAAAAGTGCCTTTAGCAGCTAACTATTTATTAGAAAAATGGGTAGACAAAGCAGCAACCTGCTTGTGCTGCTAGAAAGCTCTACAGTCTTAAGATGACCAGGAAGTGACTGTCAGTATCCTATTTTGGCTGGTCCCCTTCCAACTGTCACATATATGCATAGCACTTGAGAACAGGGAACAAGGCACTTCCCAGTGATGCAGGCTGCTAACTGGGGAACTCTGTCACACAACAGAGATTTAGATATTTAAAAGTCTGAAATGGAATTAACAGGACTTGTAGGAAACATTCTGGGCAAGCACTTAAAAGGTAAATTAACATTTAGAGACCGACTGAGATTTAACATTACAGCTATGACCAATACAGCAATACCAAACAGGTGCACGCTGGTTCCTTCTTTAGATGCTGAGGTCCATGTGCAGAGGCACACATTCCTGCTCTTGTAGCAGGACAGTCTTAATCTCTAAAGATTCCCCAGAAATTGCAATTTAAGCCTCCCTTGCAAAGAGTTGAGGTAAGAGGCGTTAAGCAGCCTCACACAATGACTTCAGTTATGTTAGCACAGTATGTTACCCCTTCATTCATTCCCGCTTCCTTGCTGCAGTTGGATCACCCAGATCACTGCTCTGGCAGACACACTACACTATAAACCAGAGCACCCAAAGCGCCCAGGTTAAAAGTAATCCTTTTGTAGGAATTCTGAAGTTCCAGCTATTTCAGGGGTAGAGTTTCCAATACAAGGCTTTAAATGCACAGGCAAAGCCAAGGTGGCAGTGTTTGTGGTGGGAATTCATAAACCAGTTTTACTTTAGATGCCGACGGGCTGAAGAGCTGTACTACAGTGTGGAGGTAAGGAGCAAACTTCCCCTGCCCCTTATGAGCAGAGACAATAAAATGAAAAAAAGCACTTCCACCTCCAGAACATCATTGTAATGAATTATGAGACAACAACAAACAACCACAACGGGATTTTTGTTTACTTCACCTGCTTTTCCCAAGTGTTTTTAGGCCAATCTGCTACGTGAACTTTTGCCCAAAACTTTACAGGGGAAGCACTGCTTGTATTAATAGTGTCCATAGCCAGCTTTCACAAGCACCAGTATTTTACAGAACTGGCTGTAGCAACACATTAAGACACAGACTGCAAGCAGGGGCCTACTCAAGGCCTTTTTAAGCTAAAAACTAAACCAACATCAAGGGGTTTTACAAGAAAAAATGGCGTACTAACAGAGTGCCAGCACGCTGGTCTGCACTGAGCAAGGCAGTAATCTTTCAAGTAGGCAAAGGTACACCAAGACGCTAACAAAGGCTTTTACTCAAAACTAACTGACTACATAGCCTAACCTGTCTGCTCTTGCTGTGTTTTCTGCCTTACCTTCTTCCATATCCTCCTCCTCTTCCTCTGCTTGCTGTTTGGCCAGCTTCTTTGCTTGCTGCTCGAACCACTGCAGCCTTGGAGGCTTTTCAGATCTCTCCCGACTCTGTGATAAACTGGGGCTTTCCGTAGAAACCGGAGAGCTGCTGGCATCACTGGGAGGTAAAGGGAGCTTCTTTGGAGAAGAAGATGGCTGAGCTCTGATGGCTTGTTGGATGGCTGTGTTCATTGCATCCTTATTCACACCCTCTGGGGCCAGCCCCTTCTCCAGGTTCTTTTCATTCAGTATTTTCACCTTCTTGCTGACAGCTTGAACAGCCTTCTTCTCCAGCTCCAGGTGCTTCTTGGACTTCAAGTGATTCTCATAGGCGTTGAAAGTGGAGAATCTCTTGCTGCAGACAGTGCAGTAGGTGGCGGTGACTTTGTTCTGCTCCTCTGCCACGGCCCTCTGCGCCAGGACCCGCTCCTGGAAATTCTCGGCGGTGACGGGGGGCATGTCGGCGACCTTGCGCTTCAGGTTGTACCTGTGCCAGTCGCTCTTGTAGTGGGCGCGCTGCACGTCAGCGTCCCTGAACGCCACGCGGCACGTGATGCACGTGTAGGCTGCCATGGCTGCACAGCGCAGCGAGGAGACACTGGAGAAAAGCTGCAAGAACCGTGTGAATAAAGACAAGTAACCATGAGGAAGAACAGGTCAAAACGACACCAGCGAGGAGCTTAAGGGAGAGATTCTGGCATAAATCTGTGCACTGAACACATACCAGAATGAGCAAGAAAAAAACAAGGCCCAGTTACTGCTATCAGACATTACTCACACAGCAGCAGCCTCTGAGTAATCCCATGGTGACCCAGCACTCACTGGGCTTGCCAGCTGCCGGGCACAGAATGAGAAAACGGTTCCTGGTCCAAAGGGCAGCAAGCAGAAAGCTCTGCGCTTTTCATCGAGCATCACACACTGGGTATCTCCACAAAGCCTGTAATACACTAACTACAGACTTTTCAAGAGAGCAAAATCAGAGTAAATGGAGGGTAAAAAAAAAAAAGAATCACATCCATTCTGGAGCACTGTTTGTGCGGTCAACATCACTTTCTACCCCTCAGCACTGTTAGCTACTCTGGTGAGGCACTCGCACAGAATCCCAGAATGACTAAAGTTGGAAGGGACCTCTAGAGATCATCTAGTCCAACTCCCTGCTCCAGCAGGGACACCCAGAGCACAGGGCGGCCTCCAGGCAGGTTTGGAAGATCTCCAAAGAAGGAGATTCCACAACCTCCCTGGGCAACCTGTATCAGGGCTCTGTCACCCTCACAGGAAAGATGTTCCTCCTCACACGGAAACGGAACTGCCTGTGTTTCAATTTGTACCCATTGCCCCTTGTCCTGTCACCAGCCACCGCTGAGAAGAGCTTGGGCCCTTCCTCTCTACACTCACCCCTCAGGTACTAGGGGACACATTTCCCTATTCAGGCACAAGAGAGTATTCACTGCCAAAAACCAACTGGTGCTGAACCATGAGGGCAGCCAGCATCATGAACTCCTTCCAGAAACCCCCAGGCTAGAACAACTTTGGTCTATTCCAATATACTTGGGCAGCAGCTACACGATTCACAGAACAGCCTTGGAGTGAGCCTAAAAATCCTTTGTCAGATTGAGAGAATAAGTGCATAACATTGAGGACAAAATCCTGAAGCCCCAGATCTCTGCAGCCGAGCAGCAAGCAGGCAACAGCGCTTACAACCCCAGCTACATAAAGCAGACGGAGCAACCACATCTCGCGCCGTTAGGCCAGCGCTCCCATTATCTCTTTTCCTTCCATCGCCCGTTTTTCACCTCTAGAAGAGCCCACAGCACAGCCACGAGCTCCTGGCGCGAACCATAAGCAACAACCCTCTCCTCCACCTCCTTACAGTTACTGAAATGATTAAAAGTTAAATAAAAATAACAGAGCCCAGGTGGGAGCGGCGAGGGGTGCGGGCCGCGGCTGGCAGGGTCCAACCACCCCCGGCGCAGCCCGCGGCCGAGGGTGCCCATGTGGCGCCGGCCCGCGCGGGACACGCACCTGCGCACGTGCAGAACGGGAGCACGATCCGCCAACGGCCACGTCCGAGTCGCTACCACACAGGAAACCCGAAATGAGAAGGGACGGGAAGGGACGGGAAGGGACGGGAAGGGACGGGCTCTTCCTGCCGCCCGCCCAGCGCAGCGCCGCCCAGCGCCGCGGAGGCCGCGCCGAGCATGGCGGCGCCCGCCCCGCCCCCGCAACCGCCATTTGGCTCGGCGTTACAGTCCGCGATCAGGGAGCGATCCAGGGGCTCCCAAGGACTGCGTTTTCCTGGGGGTTTCTTCCCCTTGGAGCGGGCCAAGCCGAGTTCTGCATGTGATAGCGATCCCCAAATCATGAGTCTGCGGCCCAGAGCTGGGATTAATGTTTATTCAGTACGACCCGACACGCGATTAAACAGTGGTTCACATCAGATTAAGAAAAGGACTAAACGAAACGAGTGGCAAAAACTTAAGGTTTTTTTTTCTTTTCTTTTGCCTTTTTCTTCCTCCTATTTCGAGAACAAATATACAATTAGATATAATGAAAGATAAAAACTAACATTTATTAAATGGTTTTACAAACAATCATTATAATAATTGCATGTTTATAAAACAGTAATCAGGTAAAGTGCTGCAAAATATTTTAAATAAAGATATTTTGTAGTTTTCCAGTTTCTGGTTACCTGCATAGATGTCACTTACAGACTGTTGCATTGGTTTTACAAACAGACCACAGTGAATTTGTTCTGAATGGTTAGATAAACAGTCTGGGAAAAGTGCAAAATGAACAAAAAGCAAATAAAACCTTTTTTTTAATTATTATTATTTTTTAGTATCTTGAAATCCTATTACTTTGGGTTAAAAAAAAATCCCCCTCCCCTTCCATGGTGTTGAATAACTTTGTTCTAGAATAAACGAAAGGATTGCAAGTAAGTGCATATATCGTATATACATACGAAAAAGTTGTCCGTGTTTAAAGCAGGTGCTTTTATTCTGGATTTAACACAACTGACGCCACCAAGTGAACAACTATTACTCTATAGGTGTAATCGTGCACAGGGAAATTTTCTTGAGTCTGAAGGGCCATAGATCCTGTCCTAATGTAGGTGTAAGTTTTGGGGGTACTGGATACATGAAGAAGTCATGTAAAACAAGGGAGGGTGAATATTAAGCACATTAGTGGGAAAAAATATATATGCCAACTAATATATATTTACATATATGTTAACTTGAATTTACCAGAAGAGCAGATATGTAGGCAGATATGGGACTCTACTGATCCCAGTGCAAGATCCTGTCCCATGTCACCTCATCGTAATGGGCTCACGTACCCTTTTCTCCTCCACATACAGCTTTTTGCCGGTTGTACTGGCTTTCACCCAAGATTGTACCAAAGGAAGTTGGCCTAACAAATGCACATTTTAAAACTATGTACCGCATACTTGCCTTCTTCCCTACCCTTTTGTTTAGTTTTGGGAGATGGGAAGGTTACAAGAACGCTTTGTGGGAAGGAAGCTGTGGACCATCGGTGGATTAAGGAACAGGAATATTTCAGCAACGGCTCTTTTGTGGCTACTGTTAGAATACAGCAAAAAGTAAGGTTCTTCAAGTCATTTCCAAACAAACACACTCTGGAAGGGATCTTATAAAGGATAGAAACCTTTTCTTTGCTTTCAACTATGAAACTATCGGTAGTGGAATGTATTGTATCTGAGCAAAGCGTTTCCTATGTGTGTTTTTTTGAGAGGGAAGAGGTTATCTCAGCAGGCATTACTGGCAGAAAGTTAAGCATCTTTCTGCTATTTCAGGAGGCATATGAAATTGCCTCCTTCCTATTACACAGTATATAGGGGCTTGAATAAAAAATATTATGTAATTAACTACCTTGAAAACAGGAAAAGAAAATTCTGAAGGACACTCCAATAAGAAATTATGCTCCTGAATTCTGATATTTGCTTCTTAAACTTTTGCTTAGTTTTACTTTCTGTCATGATTTGAGAGTCACCCTGGAGAAAAAAAAATCTACTTTTCTATGTTGAAACCAGAAAATGGATCATTTACAAAACGTCTGAGAAACTCCCCCAACTGCTTTTCCTTCTTGATGGAAATTATTATTCTAGAAGAGTGCCCTGCACTATATCCTTTTATAACCACAAGTAGTCTTCATAAAACAACACTAAAGTGCATGCTATCGCTAACGCCACTATTGACAGCAAGGCTTCCAAGCCTCATCGATCCACTTCATAAAAAGGATTCTTAAGGATTGCTCCCTCCACGATTTCTTCCTGTCTTGTAGTCTACTTAATCTTCTTGCACCAGTACGCTTGTACAGGAAACACACTTGGTTTAGGTATTCTATGAAGTTGCATCAACAACATATAAATTACATTATTGTAAGCGTACAGATTGTTCTAAATGCACAGCAAGGAAACAGTGTTTTTAACTCATCCAAAAAAATGTAAATGGCATTAAACTCACTGATTTCCCAGCAAATCTGATTTTATTTAATTCTTCAAATGGGAAGGACAGACGGGGGAAATGAAACTGAATAACTAACACTGTGCAAGTCACATGGCCATATTTTTTAAATCGTTTCCAGATACTTGCATTTCATGTCGTGATGATAAAATTTCAGAAGCTGCATCTTGTGGGCTCTGGATCCAGCTCCTACTTATTTCATAATGGATTTGATAACGAAGGCACAGGCTCACTTTTGTACTGATAAAGGACAGCAAACACAGTCAATATGCATTACTGACACAAAAGCACAAGCAACAATAAAGCTAGTGTCAAAAAAATCTCAGCATTTTTTCCTTTAGCTACAGTATTTTTGGCCATCTGCCTTTTGTTTTGTTTTGTTTCGTTTCACCTCAGAAAGCAAAACGAATTAAAATGGACTCAACTTCAAACACAGGTTTACCTATACATATATGTTAGTGGAAGATTTTTATGAACTGGGCTGTCCTTTCTGAGGGTCCTAGATGACACCAGTCACCTCTTAAAATGCCAGCAAATGGAAAATCACTTCAGTAGTATTAGCAGCTGACATGGTCCCTCAACTCTGCTAACAGTTTACATCACGTTAATAAAACTAATTTTACTTCTTCCTATTTCTTTGATTACTATTGCTTGGTATTACATCTCAGTTTTGTTACAGGGGAACAAAAAGCACTAGAAAAAGTTAAATGAAATACTTGCTTAAGATCTCATGCCAGTCACTGAGCATGGAGCATGTGGAGTTTAAAATGGCAAATAGCTTAAGTTCTAGGTTTGTTTTAAAGTACACACCAAGAGGAAGATTCTGAGTGTCTCTATAGCAAATGATCTCACTGGATACTTTAAGTACCTTTAAAAAATACAGCTTGCAAGACAGCTTTAGTTACAGTGATAGTAGCTGTCTCAGAAAGAAAAATACCCACAAAATCTTGAATTAAGGAAGTGGCAGCTAAAAAAGGCCTTTTGTTTTACCTCTAACTTTCACAGCTTCCTTATTCCAAGTAACAAGTTCTCCCACCTGCCGCCTCCTCCCTGATGTTGTTCAGCTGACAGGATGTCAACCGTATTAAATGTGAAAACATACCAGCTGACTTCCCATGTGCAATATTGCCAAGGATCACTTTATCAGAGAACACAGCAGGTGGTCAGTCAAACAGCATGCCACTTAATAACACTACAAGGCTAAAAGACCAAAAAAAAAAAAAAAAAAAAAAAAAAAGGAAGTTGGAAATGCATCACCATATCCAAGAAAAAAAAATTTTAAGGATAAAATCAAGTTTTTTGATAGCATTTCACACATCTTTAACTGACAGTTCTGCTGGTTAATGTGTTTCCAGAATATCAGATATACCATATATAATGATAACTGCAAGGATTCAGGCTTTCCTGTATGATTGAAGGAGGTAAAATTTAGTTACTCTCATTGCAATCCTCATAACCCCTTAGTGTGTGAATCATTAATTATATGGTTGACAACCAAAAATTACAAAAACCACAAAAGCTAAAAATTTGGCGCAGGATCCAAAATTACATATTTGGCAAAAAGATAAAAAGTTCCCCCAAACTCTTTTTGAACAGCTGACCTCCAACACTCAACTGCAGTGGACACATAATTCATTTCCATGCTATTACACTGAGGTATAAACTACCGAAAACATTACACTATCAGTATCAGCTGATATTTATCCAGTTAATTCACTCTGTATAAGGGAATTATAGCACACCTAAAGTGACAGTTAAAGCTTATAGCTCAGAATTTTCCTTTTTTTTTTTTTGCATTTCATTTTATGTATTTTATGTTTCATTTCTTCTACATTACTAGCTCCAATTTCCAGGTTAATGACTTCCAAGCAGATTTGAAAGGAAGCCTGAAGGTTTCTTCTTCTCCTGGGATTCAGCTTCTTGGCCTTGTGAAAGTCCCAATTCTTTCTCAATCTGCTCAAGCTCAGACTGGTCAAGCAGTTCAAAATCATCACCTTCTTCTGTGTCTGTCTCCTCACTCAAACTGGGTGCTGCGTGTGAGGCTGCTTGCTGCACAGACTGCAACTGGTCTTTGATGGCAGCAGACACTGCAGCTGCAATGACATCCCCAGCAATCCCACTCACTAAATTAAAGGTTTGGTCACTGGTCAAGGGCAAGGAGAGCCCTGCAGTGGATGGTCTCTCTTTCCCCTGCCTAGAAGAGGGATCGATCTTCAGACATGTTTGTTCTTTTTTCCTTTTTTGCTGGATGGGGATACCGATGCTCGAGTCGTCATCATCATTTGTTCCGGCACCATTTTCTAAAGAGGGAAATTCTGCAAGGTCTCTAGCGAAAGCTTCTTCATGATCACTAGGTCGGTCAAAATCTATTATAGTATTAACAGAAAGAAACACAATTAACAAACACAAAAGACTTTCAAATAACAGCCAAATGTAAAAAGTGCAGTTAGAAAGGTTCCCTTCATATATATTTACAAATCTATAGCCTGCTGATTTACTGCAGAAGGGCCTTATGTTACATCTAAAATAAAATGCTTTTGAGGTCATAAACCTACTTACTTCAAATAGCCTGGAATCAACTTGACTCAGAATTTAAATTAATGTTGCCTGAGCCAATCACCAGTTCCCCTAAAAATGTCAGACTAAATGTGAAAAGGAGATAAAAAAATCCCCAAACAGAATGTCCTATTAGGCTATTTCAGTCAACCCACAGCACTAGAGTTTCCTACTTAGGTTATTTGCAATATTTAGGTACAAGGCTGGGTAACTACTTGCGGATAAATCTTTTCAATAATATTCCAGGAAAATATTTTTAAACAGGCAAATGGGAAATATTGTTTAAAATGCAAATGTTTAGCACAGCATTAACCACACAAAGTCCTAAAATATATAATGTAACAATATGTCTTTAAATTCCTAATCTTAAATTCCTAACCCTATATTCCAGAATATGTAGGAATTACGAAAATGTAAGCATGTGTGAATGTAGCACAAGCACTTAATACACACGTAGGATACAGAATGATTGTTTAAATAATATGTTTAAATCATTTAATAAAATCTAAAATGCAATGTCAAGACAACTTTTTTTTTTTTGTTTTCACAACCAATGCTTGTAATGAATGGGAAAGAGAAAATGGAAACACTACAGATGAGCAGCACAGTTTCAAATTTTCCACTGGATAAAAAGAAAAATGTAAACATGAAGTGGTAAAACAGATGCATTAATGGCAACACATTTATTATTTATTATCAGAATTTATTATCAGAAATGTGTAAAACACACATTGACATACACGGTCTATGGAACAGGCCCGAAGCAGCATAATAAGGGAATACGTCTTTCTAGTAGGCAGTACTTGAATGAGAAGATAAAAAAAATAATTACTTTGAATTTACTTTTTATGAAAACAAGCAATAGGAGCTTTCAGACGGGCTAAGGAAATGAATCTTAAAAGTATATCCAACGTGTCATCTTCTCCTTCGTCTTTAGGAAAGCCAGGATGCAAAGGCAAGGAGGAAGGGCAGTGCGGGGCGCAAAGGGGCAGCTCAAGGGCACAGAGCTCCCCTGGTCAGGAGCCAGTTTGACCCTACGGACAGACCAAAGGACAGACCAAGACGAGCGACATCATGGCAGGTACCTGCTACAGACTGTCTGATCACGAGGAGGAAAAGGAGCGAAACTGTCTTGAGGCCCTGGGAAGAAACCTCGGTGTCATCACGGTGGGGTTTCACTTACCCCACATGTGCTGGAAAGACAATACAGCTGGTACAAGAAATGCAGGTTTCTTTAGTGTGGTTAAGACAGTTACTTGACAAGCTGACCCAGGAAGGCCCTCTGCTAGGCTTGTTACTCAACAAGGAAAGCGGCTGTAGTGACCACAAGATTGTAGAGTTTAAAAATCTTACAGGCGTGAGCAAGAGGGGAGTGGCCGAATCATCAACCTGGATTTCAAGAGGCATTTCAATTTGTCCAGAAATCTGCTTGGCAGGTTCCTATGACAGACAGCCCTGGAGTGCAAAGGAGAGCCGGCTGATTTTCAAGACTGCCTCCTCAAGGCATAGGAAGAGGCCATCCCTGTAGAAGGCTGAGGAGTCCAGCACTGATGAGGTGGGAACTTCTGATTGACCTTGGAAATTAAAAGTACAGAGACAGAGCAAGCACGGACAGCCTGTACCTGGGAGGGACACAAAGACACTACCAGCGTAGGTAGCAACAGTGTTAGGAAAGCCAAAGCTCAGCTTCACACTGGGGAAGCAAACTGGTATCGCTGGGGTTGCATCTGATGTGCTGGGTGGCACAAGATCAGAGGGACCTGAACAGCTGAAGACAATGGGGAAGAAGGAACATCTTGAGACAAATGTGAAGTCCCACATCTAGGATGGAATCAACTTCATGCAACAGTACAAGCTGAGGACCAACTAGACAGAAAGCACCTTTGAAGGAAAAAACCTGGACATCCTTGAGGAAAACAAGTCATCATATATACCCTTACAGCAAAGGCTGCCAACCATACACTGAGCTTACTAGCGAAAATGAGGTCAGCAAGCCCAAGAAAGTGCTTATTCTCCTATACTCAGAACGCGAGAGAGCATATTGGGAGCACTTTTTGGAGGCTGCGTTTGGAGATGAGCTTTGACCTCTCCTGTCCAAGTGAAACAAATTAATTTCCCAGTGGGTCAGCGTGATGAGCAGGGAGCTACAGCACGTGACATATGTGAAGAGATGGTGAGAGAAGCGAGTTTGCTCAGCCTTAAGAAGGCACAGGGGAAAGTAGGGAGAAGATGAAGTATGGGAAGATGAAGCTTGGCTCTTCTTCGAGGTGCCCAATGGAAGGATGAGCATAAATCAACATAAGCTAGGACATGGGAAATTTCAACTCAATTTAAGGAAAAAGTTCTTCACCACGAGGGTGTTCATCACTTGATCTACTCAAAATTCATCTGGATGCAGTCCTCAGCAAACTGATCTAGTTGGACCTGCTTTGAATTGGAGGCTGGAGTCGACAAACTCCAAAGGCCCATTCTAACCTATGATTCTGTGGTTGTATGATGCTGTGTGATCACAACTTTAAATGTTAAAGAGTAATAATTAGTCATTTTTAATATTGATAAATATTATCTTTCTACTTGTAATTTTAGAAGAGGAGAAATGTAAGCCCAGCAGAACAACAAATCCCTCTCCCATGATTTCACCAAACTACTGCTGTTTCTCATCTTTGTCAAGGCAAAGAACTAGGAGGAAGGTGATTCTAAGAAGTAATAACCTACAGATCTGGCCTTGAAAGATAAGCACTTGGGGGTACCTTCTTTGAATTAATCTTCACATCTCATTTGGGCTCATTCCTCACTGCCTTCACCAGCATTCTGGTATCCACAGCTTAAGAATTCTTTCTTTAATTGACTACTGCTCATCTTAAGGTATCCATTTTTTATGCATTGCCTTTTTGTTTTTCACATAGTTTAGTTTATCCCAGAGTATTACTACCAATTCAAATGATTTGGTGGAAGAGAGTAATAAATCTGACATGTACTCAATGTCCTTGTTTTACTTACAGTTATTTATTTAGATTTTCCTTGATGTGTTTATTAAGAAAACGATAGCTCTCACAGAAGATAATAAGATAAAAAATATAGAACGAAATAATAAAAAAAGAACTACTGGAATGAGTTTTAAATTCACGAGTAAAAAAAAATAAAATTAACTCTCAACTTCTTGAATAGTTTCCAGATAACTTACAAACTTACAAGTCTGCAATGAATGGATGAAATAAATAAAGCCATTACATACCCTCAGATGTGTCTGTCTGTGGAGAATACCCCTCAGATAAGTTAAAGGTCCCATTATCGGTCCAAGATACTTCTGATACATCTGTGTCAGACACTGACAGCTCTTTGGCAACAACTGCTGGACTAACCTAGACATAAAAGAGCCCCACATATGGCATTCTTATACTCAAAAAAGTCTCACTACAAGAAGCCAATATTTAGATAGCAAAACAAATATATCTTGCATGTGACAGCAAAATAATTTGTTCAGTATTTAAACTTTAGTTGTAAAAATATGGACATAATAGCAGCATGAATACTTAAGAGTATACTTTTTTCTTAATGATTCAGAACTCTATATTCTAGAGAAGGATGGAAAATTCTGGGTTTTAAAATTTGTATTTTAAACTTCAAAAAATATGTATTTTAAAAGATAATATTTATTCTTAAAGTAAATTCTTACTGCAATAAAAGCAGACTAATCCTGCAAATACAAAATGAGTACATAAAATATGTGTAAAGAAGTGCATAAATTTGGATCAAAATGAAAACATTAGACAATCAGAAATTAGCTAATTCAAAAATCATTACCTTCTATTGGTTTATCAAATAGTATTCAGTTATGTGAGCTACAAATTTTTATCCAATGGGAGATATATTTTGTCAGAATATAAAAACAAGTTTAAAGTGATTGATTTCAAAGTCAGATTCTACATACTGATGATCTAATACTGCTTGAGAATTCCCATAAATTTGATTTTTTAAAATATCGAATAATCAATATTCTAATGGAAAATCCTTTGACATACAATTATTTAGAATAATAACAGAGAAATGAAGTACTATAGTGTTCTCATACATATATAGAAAGACACATGTACGTATTATCAGACACGTTATTATGCACGTCTGACAAACTGTACGTTATCTATAAATGTTTCCAATTTATACATCGATATAACAATAAATAGCTCCAGTTCCACTGTGGTAATTAAAAAGGCTGTATTTGCTATGAAACTCTTGTTTAACTGCTCTATAGCAAACACAAACCAAACATATTTTCTATTTATTAGGCCACAGAAACCATTCTGACCTTTGAAGACCAGAAGTCACAATGTAAGTGCAATAAGTTAATTAGTATAGGTCTAAAGATGGATACTGTGAATCACTTTTCAACATAGATTGTTTAGGAATAGAATCTTCGTCTGTGCAGGGAAAAGTCTTCAATGGAAAACAAAGATAAAAGTCTAGATAGTCTATATTTACTATACAGATATTAAAATCAAGACATGACTGAAAATAGTGACCTTAGGACACAGAGCTGATATGTCTAATTCACTGTCCTCTTCTGTGGGTTTTGTTTTTGCCGCTTCTGAAAGAAAAAAACAATTTTAATCATATTAGTGCACTTCCTGGTTCCATGTTCTTTTTTTTTTTGCCACAGCTTGAATATGGCAATAAAACTGCTATGAAGTAGAGACAGGTAAGAGGCTGATTGAGGCTGGATATTATCAAAATACATTACATAGCAGACAAAGCAGGAGAAAGAATATTTATTTAATATACCCTCCAATGCATTCATCTGCCTTTATATATTTCTTTCAAAAAATCTGTTACTCACTGTAATATAATGTGATCTGACAATATCTATCCATCTGTCTAATGACACCATCAGTACAAAGCAGTTGCAACACACTCTTAGGTAGTACAGCCATATTCCACTACATTACTTTTACACAAAAATGTATAATTCTTTGGAAAACTACAGGCAATTTCCATCCACAAAACATTTTTTTTTCTTTCTGCATCCAGTTTCCCTGCATTTATATTCAAGTATGTCTATGAAGCATCCTCAGGAATCTGGCAGAATGATGCTCCTAATAAACGAAACACAAATTCTGCCTCCTTTCCTCTCTCTATCTAAGAAGAATTTCATAAATATTATAAACCAGTATAAACCAGTAAACCAGTAAACCAGTAAACCATTTACAGCTGTTACCGTTTTGCAGTTCCTTACTGAGTGCTTGGGGAAGACAAGCTGCTTGGTTTTGTAGCTGGGAGACAAGGTGAGACAAACACATATGCTAGAACAGAGCTCACTTTCTTCCTGCCAATGCTGTGAGGTGCTCATCTTGTCTTCCTTTGGGAGTTCTCTCTCTCTCCTGCATGAGTCCTCCTTATCTAAATAACCATAACCATTTCATGCTTTACAGAAAGTAGTTTTTCTGAAAATCTTCATGCGTTAGGGCAAACCAAGTATAATGAGAACCACTGGTCCTGCCTTGTTTCCTTCTATGAAACCACTCTCTACCATTCCCACACCTCTGCCATACATTATTATGCATTATACAGCCTTTTTAAGCTAAGAATTTAGCCAGATTCAAATATATGAGTTAGAAATAACTTTATACTTGGCTTCACAGAACAAGCCAAACTGTCTACAGGAAGAATGATTTTTTCTCTGCATATACAGAAATATATTATTTGGAACTGTACTCAATTACTCACCAGACCTCTCTTTTTTCTTCTGGTTGATATATTCCACTATTCCAAAGTCCAGTTTCATCAGAAGAGACTTAATTTTGCTGCACACTTTCTGTCCAAATTCATTGCACTTGAAGAAGGGACATAAAAAGGCACACAATACTGTCACAAAAATGAAGACAGAAATAGAAATTGTTATTGAAATATCACTTCATAAGAAGTAACTAAATAAAGACTACAAATCTGCACAATATAACAAAACTATTAGTTTTATGTAATACAGTAGCACTGAAATGCTTATGTGGGAGGAGCTGTTAATGGCAAGTCCAGTTTCTTGGAAGCCTTCAAACTGCATTATATTCAGGTGACCGTAGTTGTGCAGGGGGGTGGACTAGATGATCTCCAGAGGTCCCTTCCAACCTCAACCGTTCTGTGGCTGTGTGATTCTGTTTTGACATACACATAATCAACTTGAAACATTTAATTAATCCTTTTTCTTCTTTTTCCATCCTTGTTCAGTTGTATACTGGTGCATTCTTGGTGAAAGGAAGAATTTTTTTCTCCCCATCATGTCATCATCATCTTGTTTTCAATTTGAAATGGAAAATTAGATTTGCACACTCACATATATGGAGGCATAATACTTACATGCATTCAATTGAATAATTTAAGAGTTGTGTGACAAGAAAAAAAAAGTAATAGGATCACTTCTGAATAAAAGAGATTTCTTGCCGCTAAAATACAATTCAGCATCTACCACCATCTGGGGACAACTCACTTCCCCTCTTTTAAGACAAGAACATCTGTGACTTAAACAAAAATGAATGATAACAAAGTTCATTCTGATATGCTTCTCATATTGCAGTCTGCAGTAGAGAAAAATGGTTTCTACAGTAAAGGAATATATTTTTTTAAAATTTATATAAATATTTGAAAAAATTGCAAGGGGTAAGTTGTGATCACAGTAACATTTATCCTTATGTTGATTTAGTTTAACAGCTCTACCTGAGACACACAAAGTCACACTGCACTAGAATCAATAGGCTGGAAAGAACTGTAAACTGAATGACAAATGACACTTGTCAAAAAACACATATATAGATGGAAAAGTGAAATATACTCCTTATAAAGAGAGCAAATAATGAGCAAACCACACACATAAATCACAACTTAAAAATTGAAGAAAGATGTATACTTACACAGAGCATAGGAGAGGACAACTCCAGGAATGTAACTTCCCAAAACAGTGAAAAATGTGCATACACTGCAGACTAGTAGGCAAAACTAACAAAAGACAGTAAAATTGTCCATTAACTATTTAACATTAACATTTCCACTGTTGTAAACATTTAATCATTTTGCAAAAAGAAATGTCCTCCAAAATGCTGCATTATAAATGGAATGTAGAAAGCAGCAGAATAAATAAGTATCTTAAAATTAGAAAGTCATGGAACTTTTCTTCTGCAAATAAGCAAAAGGCGCTTTTTGAATAATCCAAGGTACACTCCTTTCTATTATAATAATATGTTATTTTTACTCACTTCTTACAAAAATGTAACAAGCTTCTGGTTATCACCAGATTACCAGAAATTCCTTCCCTTCCTTTATACAATAAGGCTTATGAGTTACATGCAGGACACAAAGCACATAATATTAACTGAAATACTACCATGCATACTTGTCCATACACAAAAAATAAGGCAAAAAGGCCTCTCCCCTGTTGCACTGCTTCACAGGAACTGTTTTCTCCTGTACGATGCTAAGCATTTCTGGATGCCTGGTGGTCTCTCTAGCATCCCCACAATGAAAGGACCCCATGGAATTTAAAATATTACATTGGAGATCCGGCCTCTGCTGGGGTTGAGATAGATGGTTTATCTTTTTCAGCACTGCACAGCTCTGAGTATAGAATCAATTTGTTGAAAATTTCCAAACTAAGCTTTGCTGCTAAGTTGCTTGGGCAATTTAAAGAAATTTTGCACACACCTTCAGGGCATATTTTGCTTGTAATTATAACAGTAATGACCTGGCTCAGACAATGAGGGTGTACCATCAAAATTACCTTTTCTAAATCAGAAGTACAACACATTCTAAAGATACAATTACTGTATCATTTTACTACAAGACAAAATTTGGCATTTGTGTAAACTGATAATGCATTTTCTTATCATTATATGCCTATCTCTTTTAAATTTAACTTTATTATCCTATATACATATAATTCCTTTTAACATTATTTATACTTGA
>JAVCKT010017505.1:0-18674 GCA_032273925.1 Rhynchotus rufescens
ACTAATTTTGCTCAAAATCAGTTTGTGGTGAAATTGTCTGTTGTAATTGGAATGTGTTCTAAAAGAAGGTTGAACTGCAAAGATCTTCAGGTCAAGGTAAGAAAGTCATGATGAATGTGCTAATTTGAAGTTTTAGATTTCTTTCAGATATCTGTTTGGAGAAGTTAGTAACAAAACATGAGAATGTATTCTGGCATTATCAAAACAGGAACAGGAAGTTTCAATATCTTATATTATTATTTCAACATTTATATGTTTACAAAATATTTACATTTTATATATTTACTCATTTACTAAAATTCTACTCTTTCTACTACCATTCATTACAGAACAACACAGGGATTTTGAATATATTTTGAGTATATACTGGCACATCTTGATAATCTTTAATAGAGTACACTATTAACTAGAAGAAATCTTGCTTGAATGGGACAGATGGGCAAGAAGATCGTAGCATTTCTGAAGTTGCAGTGTTTATGTCCTGTAGCATCGCATTTCACATGGAATTACAAAATATTTGAAATGCCAGTCATTTCGGAGAACCAATTTCTCCACAGTACAGCTACTGCAAAGTGTTTCAGTATCCTTTTTAATAATATAGGCTTTGGACCCAGTGTTAAAACATGTTAGAGGATTAAACATCCTCGCTATAATTTTCTAAAACAAAAGCATTAATTTCACCACAAGGTGACAAAAGAGAAAAGACAATTTCTTTCAGGCTTCACAGAGAAAAAATAAGTTGAAATAATTGTCTCTAAGCTCACCCACTTATGAAGATGAACTATTGAGCTTATTAGGCAGTTGCTTTTCCTCAGAGTGGTATCATGTACTTACAGGCAGACACTTTGCTTTTTCAGAATCATTGATATTTTAGTCAATAAAATAAAAAGAGTAACTCATCTCTTCAAGCTATCAGTTAGCAGTTTTATTGGCTCAGGTGTTTTGCCACATGATGCATTCCTCATTTTTAACTTGTTTTGCAGCTAACAGATGGTAATGCTCCATTTCCGAATGGCCAGCTTCAAGGACAAGCTGGCATTTAAGGGCTGGTGACTCCTTTGCTTCTTTGTACCAGTCCTAGAATGATCTATAAGCAAAGGAGAGCTAAACTGCTGACCCATGATCCTTCAACTTATAGCAAAATCAGATTTCATCAGATACAGGAGGAGACTTGTAACTGGTCATAATTTGTCAGGGCTTGCATTTTAGTTTGAATACATGAAAGTAGTTCAACATATTTGAAGGGTCTGCTTTATGTTAAGATGCAATGTAATGTTCAATTTTCTATGCTTGTTTTATTTCATGGCTTTGAAGAGATCTTAGTCAACCACTATCTCTTTCCCCTTTGAGCCTCAGGGTTTGTTATCTGTGAACAATGAGTCTCTGTCTCTGAGAATGAAGAGAAGCTAATGCTTCCTAAGTACATTATTGCCTATTCATTTGCCCCTAAAATCATTTGGCTGCATTTCATCTGTTCTTCCATCTGTGAAATCATTATTTAACTGGCTGGTGATTATGCAGAGTTGCTTTTCAGTTCTTCCTTACAGTTTAATATCTCTGTTATCTTTAAAAGATTGTCTTATTTATATTGTAGTGCAAATACTTGAGTCAACTTTGGCAACATTCATGATGAACAATCTTATTTTCCCATCGTTGAGTTGCACTGATGGAAGCTCTAATGTAGTTCTAGTACTGGAAAACATTGTTGGCTTTTTTTTTGTCTCCTTAGATTCAGACCTGAAATGTGCACATTAAAATTACCCTGTGTACACCAAAGCCATCATGTGACTGTTCAACTAGAAATGAATCTGAGTCTGGGCTATTATATATATTGACAGTCATTAAACTTGGCATTATTTCCATGTAATTTGATCATCATTTCATCTCTTCTTGATCACAGTGACCTTGTCTGGCCGTAGAAAGCCTTAGATAAAATGAAATAAACATGAGTTTATATACAGGTCTATGTTTTTTATGCTTGTAGAAGTATCAAAACCACACTGTAAAGTATGTTTATTTAACTATTTGTATTAAAAAATGATCTACACCAAATATTTTGCTGTGGCAAAACTTGGATGTATGTTACCAGACTTTGGTATTCTGCCAATGCTACTCTTAACTGGTAGTATTATTTTTTTCTGAAATTAGCTTTTTGGTAAGAAATTGCATTCTTTTATTAATAGAACTAATCTATCTTGCAGCGGATTTCAAAGCAAGACTAAAACTAAAGAAGCAAGTGAGAACTGTACTGCCCTACTAGTCCTAGAATGGGCAATATCACATTATTAGCTGTTAACCATTACCAGCATTCAGTAGGCACATAGCACCCCTAAGCCCCAGCCCAATCGAAGCCAACAATACATCCCTTATATTTGATAACCACTTTGTCTCATGGCTCATTTCCATCGGTAGCTTCAGGATATTCTTTCTGCATGGATGGAGATGAATAATGTCTTCCAAAGCTTTTTTGGTCACGAAGGATTTAAATTGACTCGCAGTGTTGTTTCCCACACGTATGCTATCAATGATTAAGAAAGAAAAAAGTCAGTAAAACTTAGGTAAAGACACATATCATTTATGCATCACCTCTCCACAATTTACACTCACATTTGGAAAGGATAATATGAAATCAACTGCTCGGTCTCATTCAAACAAATGAGCCGCTTTTCTCAACTGGAGGAGTAAAGGGAATCTCGGTTCCAGGAGGAAGAGATCGTCACTTCTTCCTTGCTACAAACTCTCCTACCTTAACCTCCAACCTTAGGTTGATACAGTAAAAATAAGCGAAATATGACTGCAGAAAACTTAGACCCAGCACTGCTAGATGTGGGATTTCAGACTTGTAACTGTGCTTGGATTCTGTGCCTTCTCTGGGAATAGGCTCAGGCCTCTGCATGTCTCTGCTGTCACCACAGCAAAATCCCCATAGGGCCATTATATTGAGATGTATCCATATGACCACAACCTTTCATTCTGCTGTTCAAGATACCATTAGGTCTTTTCTTTAAAAAGTTATAAATGCAGGCATTAACTCACTTGAGGTTTTATTCAGACTAGATAGAGTCTCACTCTAAGTTCTATTTAAACCTCATAGTTGGAAGATTATTAAGTTTTTGGTAGAGAATAAGGAGACCTTTGCCCTTAGGTCACCAGCCGGTTATCCCAGAAGAGTCTTATAATGTTAATATAAGATAGATATTCATAAAACAATCCTGTGCTAAGCCATGTTTTGAAAGTTGTCCTTGAATTTCAGTCAGTCATGTCAATGGTCAACTATAATTTATCTAATCATATTTACATATGTTTTATATTACAATCTGAAAAAAAATGAAAGATTTGCTTTCTGTCCATGGTAGGCCTATGCAAGGTTGTTTCTTTTTAAAATACAAGCAGCCATGCTGATGGGAACAGTTCATCACTACTGAGATATGAGACAAAATTAGGATGATGATTTTAAGGAGAAATACTAAGGCACTTTACAGGTTTACTGATGGAAGTTCACCTGTGTTATCTCCAGATCGTATTCCTAGGATGTGTACAGGTACTTGCAAGCCCTGTAGCTTACAGTGGTATGAGATTATATTTTCAGGTGTATAGCCTTGTTGTGCTGACCTCCATTTGGTCAAGTTTCATAAAAACTTATTTTACTATCTTAACCCACACGAGACCAAATAGGTGAAGTATACATTTTATCTTTATCAGGCACTACAAAAATTTCCACTTGGTTCTAGTTTACTTCTGCCCAGAAAGGAGATAAGGAAAACTGAATGTGGTAAAACTGCATGTCTACTAATCAGTCACAGGAAGAGTAACTCAGCACCAGTGGGACCAGAAGGCTCATTTTCATATTCCCAATGCCAACTTGGTGAGATCAAATTGTAATTTTAACTCAATTACTCTGTAACATACATTTCTTTTCCCTTACCTCCATTTAAAAAACATGATAAAGCTTCTCTTAAGGATATAACACTGCTTTTCTCAACATAGAGAAGTGTATTTACCTATGTGAGCAGGCAGAGGTTCCTATCTCTTATCTCTTGTTTTCTATTAAAGCGAAACTCTGCAAGTTCCATTGTGTTTTTCCATTCAGCCCTGTTTCCCTTTACTACTTTTGATGAACATCCAGCTGTCCCTGCTAACTATCCCTCTAATCACACAGCTACCAACATTATGTCTGCTCCAGATGAAAGCGACCATTGAAATCATCCATTTACATTTAATTAATCAACTGTAGCTGGGCCAATTGATAGCAATGTTTATAATACATGTCACCATTCGAATGAAAAGAATGTAAGTAATAAAAATTTTGCTCCTATCACTGAGAAACCCCTTAAATAGATGTAATATCTGGTTTTGTCTTTCTGACATCTTGGTTAAGCCCTCAGCAGGAGGGCTAGTGGGAAACCAATTAGCTACCTGTGTTGATTCAGAAAGGGTTTGCTGCATTATTACCTTTTAGCTACCGATGCTTTTTCAACTATTCCACTAGTGTATCTGTAGTATCTGCATTTGTTATCCCAGGACTTAATGAAACGGGAGCATTCAGTAGCACAGTTACTGTTTGAACAGTGTTCCAAGTGAGCTTTGTAACTTAGATTATCCTAATGGCTGGTTGCTGCATGAGCCCTTTACTTTTTTTCTTTCTTTTTTTATTCTTTTTTGGGAGATGGGGGCGTATTCGTATTTTGGACCCTCATTCCACTCATTAGTGAGAGCCTGAAACCATTTAACCCTCATGCTTTGGACAAAACCTCTCTTTTCCTTTTAAGAAGGGAATTATATTTAATTTCAGAATTATTAAGGTAATTATGGACTGGAAAAATACCTGGATTTGTAAGAGTCATGTGTGTAATATATCACACTGTGGGGCATTGTGGTGCAGATTAGTATTTTTTTAAGAATTAGTATTACAAGAAGGAGGGGATCTATTGCTAAGAATTTTCTTCCTCTAGGATTTGTTAACCTAATAATTTGCTGAAGCCTTATCATGGTTATTAGCTTTAGCTCACACTCTCCATCCGTAAATAAAGAAAACAATTTATAACCAGATGATTATACATTAGCATATAACTGTGATGTGCTTTTGCAAGTAGAAACTCTAAGAAATCCTGGGAATTTCAAGCCAAAATCTCTACTATTCAGTTAAATGTAATCTGTTATACAAAATGAGATAGTCAACACTCAGTGTTATCTAGAATAGGATTTGCAGCATTTGTTTCTGGTCATTAATAGAAAAAAGAAAGTTTCTGGCATTATATTATCACGTGTAAAACAACTAGCAATTAAATGACAGTAGACAATTCCCTTTAAAACATAATGGGAAAAAAACCCACATCTGCCTTTCCTTTCTTTCTTCTTTGTCTTTGTCTTGGAGATCTACTTTTCATTTTTATCCCCTTGCCTCTGCATAGATATTACAACCAACTATAGGTTTAGCTGAGGAACTCCCTAGCATCCTAATGAGCTACTTGGATGCTGAAGCCTCCTGATGAATATCCTAATATACTGAGTTGGATTTTAAAGTGAAAATAAGCATCATTTTTCCCTTTAGCCAAATGCAGCTATATTACTACCAGAGTCTTTATACAGCCAGCACCAGCACATTTAAGTTCTCAGAACTTCAGCTGTAAGCTTAAACATGAGGAGCTACTTGAAGACTTTAGGGAACTGCTAGAGGTGGAGTGACAATATTCTTGCCAGTATCTCAGCAGGGTTCTGAGGAACGCACGTGTCAGACTCATATAATACATTTAAGCTCACATTCCAAAATAGCACTGACATCTTTTTCTGTTTTATTAGCATTTGCTTACGTAGTGCAGTAAAAATTAACAGATAATTTATTTCTTCTTTTCCTAGTAGAACTATTTCCATTTCATTCAACGTTATAAGCCTAAGAAGACTTGGATTGCCTGTCACTCCAGAAAAAAAGACAAAATAAGAGAAAAGTGTATGCCCTAACAGGAAAACAAACCAATACTATTTAACTGGAGAGGTTCATAAGCATGTTTTCTGCACTTTGTGCAGTTTTCAAAGGCAAAAAATAAGATTTGGTGAGAGGGATACCAAACTTAATGCATCTAAATTTACGGCAAAAAGAATTGGAAGAAAAATAAATTTAAAAATAAATTTAAAATTTCTTAAATTTCAATCTTTAGGAAAAGGAGAGAAAAATTCTCCTCAAACTCCAAGTCGACAAGAAATAAAATAAGATCCATAGTTATCCCAAATCTTTTCAGCACAGCTTTCCTTTCAACATGAAGTTTAACTAGAGAAAGCAAAAGAACAGTTCTAGTTTCAGTATGTGTACTCTTTTGAAGAAAAAGAATAAAAAGTCATCAATGTGTTTCTGCTCTGCTAATATGCAAGCGCACTTTCTGCACCTGTCCTCACTGAAAAAGAGCTGATTTTTGCATCTCATTTTTAGTGATGTAGATGCATCTTCCCCAAGACCATCCTGGGATCTACTTTATGACTCTAATGTCAACTGACTTCTATAGAACACAGCACAGTATTTTCAGAACAAAATATAGACATGCACCTTTGCCTTCTAATTCCAGCTGAGAAAAACTTTTTTTTTTGCTTTTGCTATTTCACCACAAGCTTTGTTGAAGATTTCAGAGTACAAAAGGAATGTTAAGCATTGTAGAAGGAAACTGATTATAATGTGGCTGTTACACGCACATATGCATGCACACATGTTTAACTTGAGGCAAAAATACATGTTTCTGATGCTAGTAATATTACTTCTTGTTTGAAGGATTTATTTCCCAAACTTGCATATACTTCCCAAACAAATTAGGGCTGCCTGCTAACACAGAAACACAGAATTTCAAAATATTTACATCTTAGAAGTCAAACTACAGAGCCAATTTATTAACTTGCAGTTTATATTATACAACTGAACAACTGATAAGTGAAGTTGCAAAACTGAGTTCCATTCCTGATGAAAGCGCTTGAAAATAAGCTTGCAAAAGTAGCATCCTTTTATTGCTCTGTCAGTCATTTATGTTTTACCTGAGCAGTTTCCTAGGGAGACCAGTGACTGGAAGTCTCCCATCCCTGTCAGTGGTGGCCATGGCCTCACCCAAGCCGGTTGGTCTGGCCTTAGCTGCAGGTGCTTCCTCCTCGCCGCTTATTGCCCAGCTTAGCGAGTCACCATGGACCCACGTACTGGTCCTCCATATGCCTGCACTAGGAATTACATTGGCTTTCAGATATTATGAACTTTTATTTTACTTGCAAAAGTGAAATGGTTATTTGAGCTTTAACTCATTGTATTTTCATGAACCAGAAATACACCAAAAATTCTTATATGCCAGTATCATAATGATGCTTTGTTAACATGTAGTATTTGTTATACAAGTAGTTAAAAGAGCCTCACAAGAGGAGATGAGCTTCTTTGTACCCAAACACAGGTGGAAAAATAACATTCAAATAACATGGGATTCTAGAGTTCCTGTGGTAAATCACAATCACAGACACCAACTAATCCTCAGATGCGGCAGAAGGGGTCCTGTAGAGGGACATTACCCATCCAAAGCTTCGTATATCAGAAGTTCACTGGTGTGATTCTGTGATCTGTTAAGTGTCCAGTTCCTTTAAATTTGCTAAAAGACACATGAGCACAAGTATGGTGAGCCACCGGTTATTTAATGGAGATACAAATACAGGCAGAAACACAGATTCTGTTAAATATGGACATGCTACGTATTGATAGGAGTCAGGGGAAAAGAGAATAATTCAGAAATTGAAAGAGGAATACACTGCCACAAAACAAATCAGAATGTAAGGAGGATACCTCCTGCAAGCATAAACATTAGATTTCTTGGCAAACAAGGAAATGGGGTAATTTTAAAAAAACTAGGAAAAACGCAGAAGAATGGACACAAAACTTAGTATGCAGAAATCGAGGTGCTATGTTGAACATTATTCTCAAGCAAGAAGTCTCCTGGCGCTCTTTTGCAGCACCTGAGATCTTAGCAGTGTTGTCATTTGCTGGCAGAAAAACCTTGCTCAGCCCTCGTGCAGAGCGCGAGCGAGTTTGCTAGCTGGCTTTGCCTGTGCTGAGACAAAGCGAAGCATGTGGTTGAGCTGCACCACTGAACTCGGGCCTTAGAGCAGGACGTAGCTCAAACCACTGGAGAGATTAGGACAGGGTTCATGTCCAGCAGTTCTGCCTAAACTGAGCAGAAAGAGGCTGAAGACTTTTTCTTTTTGCCTGCGTGATCCAAAAATATATTTGTCCACAATATTTTCATCAAATTCTTGGGAGAATCATTACAAATGTTACTGGTAAACTCTTACTGGCTATTACCTGAATCTAAGGGAGTTTCCAGTAGGAAGAGACAAAAGAGACTTTTCTCTCCGCATTGAGTAACCCATATCCCTTTCAGGCTGCATCACCAGGGCTATTTATTCTCACGCATTTGTTTGTAGTTATCCTCTGGGAGTAAGTGTGTCCTTGACAAGGAAAGGCTTAGAAGTGCAAGAAAGAGGAAAGCTGGGTTCATAGGCTCATCTTTTCAGATTTCTGGTGGAATTATGGTAAAAGAGGAAAACAATATTCAGCTCCACCCTGAAAGAAGCAGCAAGTTTTTATCTATGCCTTGATCAGATCACATTCCTCATCTGAATATACATCATGCATAAATCTCCCAGGCAGATTAATAACACCATTTTAATCTCTCATATTAATAACCTGAAAAATATAAAGAGGATGCATATATTCTTCATGGATTAGCACAGAAACCCCAAATCTATAAAATATATATATATAAAGAGAACAAATCTTAAAAAACCCACACTTTTTATGTCATTTATGCTGTTAGTAATATCATAATTCCTTTTTGAAATGATATTGACATAGAAAATGAATATGTCACAGTGTGCTAACGAATGAAAGTCTCTTGTAACCGAACATCTCCTTTTGGACTGGAGTGCTGTTCTCATCAGGACTGATTTATCAATTCACATTGGAAAAGTCTCCAATACACGTGGAATAATGTTTTGTCTTTTATTGCTTTGTGATCACATATGGTGTTTTACAAAAAATCCAAGATAAAAAATGTTTTACTACAGTACATCACCAATAACCCATCTGTTTGTAGAAAAAAAAAAATGTGGCAAAGACATTACTCAGCCAAAGCAACTATTCTGAGTTGACTGTGTTTGAAGTCTTTGTTGACTGAGGAAAAACAAAACAAAAGCAACAAGAACAAAAATGCTTGCAGAAGAGGAAAAAGCCAAACATAGCCCTATTTGCTGTCACTCAGTGGTGAGGTGTATGACAGAGCATGATTTTTTTTCTCAGAATAAGAGAAAAATAAAAATTGCTTGTGTGATTACTTCCTAACTCTATCAAGAGTTATTGTGTATTTGTTTGTTTGATTGATTGATTGATTGATTGATTGCTTTTTGTTTCTGAGGGGAATGTGTAAAGGAAATCTCAGTGTTGGCAGAACCTCCATTATTCTTTTTTTCCATCCTTAGGTGTCCTCAAGGTGAGAGATCTCCAGAGCTGATGTGAATCTAGGTTCTTTACTGCTTCCTCTGTGTTTCCTCTTAAGCCTGATAAACCCTATCTACAGCCTGATGGCTGCAAGTGCTTTGTAAAGTCCAACATCCTCAGCTTGAGAGGCCTTCAAATATTTGCAGGTTGAAGCATTTCTACCTAGTGGCGATTCTAGCAAATTTGGTAAATGCATACGTATTTTACATATGAGCAATGAAATGGCAGCTTATGAACAGAGTGATGAATTTATAATCTAAAGCCAAGCTATACTGTGATAATGTAACAAGAGTTCATAATTCTTTCTGCAGACTAAGGAATGTCAATAGGCTGCTTCATAAAAAAAAATGAATGTTTGTAGTAATAATTTCATGGGTTGACTGCAATTTAATAGCCTTTATTTCCAATATAAGTTCGTGAAGGATATCAGTAGTAAACAGGCTCCTATATGAAATATGTGCTGTCAGAATTACTATTAAGCTGTTGGTGGTGTGTTCATTGCAGCTTTTTACACGCTGTTCCTGTTTATGTGAGGATCCATTTTCATAAAGCTTTATGTGCCAATTGAAAGCTGGACAACGGAGATGCTTTTCTGAATCTTCCCATTGATCAGCTAGAAACTGCCATGATTCTGGGTTGCACCAGTTTTATGCCTGATCAACACAAATTCCTTCAGAGTCACATCTGATTTACACAGTGTGAATCTATAGCTGCTCAGTTTACATTCTTTCCCTCCGTTTATCTCCATGAATTTGTAGTGCTGAACAGCATCGCACTCACTACCCAAGGGATTAATTTTCTTTTTATTCAACAGGGAGAAGCAAGCAACAGCATCCTCCACACAGACCTGCCAATGTGCTCAGTCTTGACCTGCCCCTAGGGCAGAGCGGATGATCCCTGTGCTGCTGCTTCCTTAATAAAACTACCAGTAAGACTGAAAATTAGTTCTGTAGGACTAAGAAATAGACTGCAAATACTTTACTTGTAGTATGAACTGATGACCTAAAGATAAAAGCTTTATATGCTATTATTGAACCTTTAGGGTATCCAAGTCACATGCTAATTTTATGTTCATTTTGTATAGGACAGAGAGAACTAGGTGTTATATTTAGAGTTTTGGGGGTTACTTTCCGCAGTAAAAGTGACCGAAGCAGTACCCACTCCCCTTTAACACTCCCTCCTTTAACCTCTCTCCATCCATTGTGTATCAACAACTTTTTTGTTTTTTTTCAAAAAAAAAAAAAAAAAAGGATTGCTATCAAAAGTTATGGGTCAGAGCAAAGTGAGAGAGCTACTTAAGGTGCTGATGCCAAAAGAGAAGTACATGTAACTATGCTCCGGGTTCATCTTCTGCAAGTTCAGATGACTGTGGTCCCAAGTGTTTACAAATAAACTACACTAGACAATAAAATAATTATTCTTACATTTCAAAGCTTGCAGGATAAATTTATATATTGAAGTAAGAAATCATTCTGTAACTTTTTTTTCGTATGAAAACAGCATTATCAAACTATAAACTAATAAATGTGAGGAGGAGGCAGCCATGTATGACAGTGAGAGCAGGAGAGTGACCTGAGTTCTGACTCAACTCTTTGTGTAATCATTTACAAGTGTTTCATTTTTTTCCTTTAAAAATCTAAGTACAGAAAAAAAATCACCTTTCACTGTTAAGAAGCTCTGAGCACCGTGGAAGATGAAGGGAGTTATATAAGTGCAAATGACTGTGCTTACTCATTTATATTAAGAACATGCCAGTTTTTCATTAAATGTTTTGCTTTGTTCAGAAGAATGAGACCCATATCCTCATGTAACAAACCTTATTCAGCCCACTTAAATGACCAAGATGTGTGATTCATTCTCTGTGTGCAGCAACTCTAAGCTTTGCGGTGGTTTTATCCATACCCTGTCGTGAGCTGGGCTATGATCTCAAATTCTGGCAGCCTAGGCCACGATTCGTGCTTGGATGGGGTACCTTTATAAATGCAACCTTTATAGTCTTTTTGTTTCAGCAGGTGTCACATATTCCTGAGTCAGTACTGAATTAAGACCTTAAATTTGGCATTAGAAAGCAATGTGCTTTTGGAGGTGTTCTCTACCTGATAATAAAATAATACTGGGAACCCAGCTACAGAGAAGCGTTTCATTTTCTGTGGTGCTGCTTTATCAGAGACACATTCAGGGCTCATAACACATATTATGTATCTGGTAGTTGCTCTCTTTTAGGGAAACTGCGCACATTACAAGTTCTTATCTTAATTATATTACCTTGTCTTAATCCCTTTGGAAGAATGCGTTGGGTTTCTGCCTGTCCTGGCTGCAAGACCAGCCAGCCTGCACTTTGTGCCTGGCCTGCACCCGTTCTCCTGCTCTGCTCTGCTCTCACTGCTAGCTCTCATTCCTGTTTCTAGCACCAAGTCTGCAGGCTTACTGCTCTCTAATCCACTTGGATGTAACACCGTCCACTAACTGATCTGTGAGTTAGCAACAGCTGTCAGATAACGTCTTGTTTTCAGGGCAACTGCTGCCAATGTCTGAAGTTGGATGATCTACAGCACTAGTCCAGAAACAGTTACAGCCTCTCCATTTCTTCAGGTAGTCCCCTATTGCCTACTATATATATGTATACGCATATATTGTTAATTATTCAGTGTCCTTCTCGAAAGCAGTGGCTAGTAATAGATATTAACAGCTACTTACAGCATAGGGACAAGAGGAAGGAAAAAACAGCAGGTAAGAAGGGGGAAATTGTTTGAACTTACTTTATGACCTGCCTCACTCAGACCCTATCTCAAACCTAGCATATCAGAATAGCCTCAGTGTTGTTAATATCAGTCAGTCACCATTTCTCCTGCAAGTAACATCCCATTCACTTAGGATATATCCACCAGCTGGTGACAAAAATACAATTTAGAAGCTCATGTGAAAGCTCTGTATCACCTGAAAATCCATCAGTGGAGGTAGATGCCCTGTGAGGGCAGACACTCAACCCTGGAGTACTCTAAGGGGATATAAAGCAGCATGTATCTGTCTTAAAAATCTCTAACATAACGTGTTTCAGAAAAAGGATTGTATAAATGTCTTATCAGGTTTCATCTAGTGTTATTTAATATTTCATTTTTCAGTTGTTTATATTGTAAAATGTGTTAGATGTGCTCAGTGTGCTAACAAGAATAAGTTGTGCTTACTTTTCATTTCCAATGACTTGGTTTTAGCTTCCAAAAGTTTATCTGTTCTGTGAGTTCTAGTAAGTACACACTTTAACAACCATTTCCCTCTATAAGTTTGTTGATCAGAACAAACAACATTTCTGCTTAATGCTTGCTGTGCAAGCTGTTGACTTGCTAATTCTTTCACAGTAAGCCTCAAAAAGTTCTAAAATCCATTCTAACTAAGGTCAAACACATGCAGAATGTTCAGTGTTTGTCAAACTAGTAACATGGTCTTGTTTGGCTCTACCAGTAAGGATTTTGCAAAATCTCTTCCTTGTATAGTCTTAGGGAGCATTTATGTGTTACAAATCTAGGTAGGAACCAGAGCCAGTGACATGCTTAAATGAAGGTTAATGAAACATCAATGGCAGAGTTTTCTGGATTTTACATGACCTAACCACTTACTTTTGAGGTTGGGGAAGAGATCTATATTTAAGCTCAGAACCCAGGCATCGGAATTTGCATGGGATTCTGTTAGTATAACACAGGGTCTGGACATGAACTGAATCGATGGGGAGTGTAAACAAGTCTTTAAAATAACAATGCAGATAGATTCACAAAGCAACTGTGCATCTTAATTTCTAGGTATTGTTGTCTGGAGTTATAAATGAAGATCTATATGAGTCATCATCTGAAACAGATTATGAATTGAATTCAAATCTCAGAGAAGGTTTCATTTTATCCTCCCCCGTGTCTGCTTTCGTGTCTGAAATTTTGTGAAGTCAATAAGTGGTTCTGAGTGTCACCGAATCCAAGGCTATGCCGTGAACAGGCTTCAAAGTTCACCTCCTCACCCCAAAACAGCAGAGCTATGAACGTTGACTCCATGTGCCAAAAAAATAGGTTCTGGTGTTGGGAGAGAAGTGAGATTGCATCTGTCAGCTGCAGGGCTCATTTATGGAGGTTTAAACATATAATGAAGTTATGACATTTCTCTCAAATTTAGTCTTAAGTAGCTGTAGAGTGGAATAATTGTATTGCATGAGTCAGGTAAATGGTTCGGTAATGATCTACATAATAGAGTTTTGGATCAAGATTGTGAGTTTTATTAAGAAAAAGAGTTAAGGAGTTTAATTTCAGAAGAGGAATACAGGAGTGAGAAAATTGAAGTGAATCATAGGAAGAGCTCCATCCCAGGGGGTCCAGGAGGTCTTCACAGGCCAAATGATTCACTGTGAAAGAACATGAGATCTCCTCTATCTGGCTGAAATTGCTGAATACGGCTACAGTTGTTAAGCACTGTAGTAAGCTGTGAAGCTATTAAGTTGATCGTTTCTGTCAAATCTTTTTGGACACATTTGGAGCTAAAAAAAATAGTCTACCTCAGAAGAGAAGCAAGAGACCATCTGTCAAAGTTAAAAAATATTTCTTAAGCTCTTGCCCATGCCACTTCCCTGTCTTCTCTTCCAGTCTTATTGGCAGCAGGAGCATATCAAATCAATACAAGTGGAACATATCAATCCACAAATTTGGGAGTTTAATACTTTTATCAGGCATACGTGTGTGCTCCTTTGTCCTCTCCATAGATCTTTTTTTTCGAAGTAGGGCACGTCTCAGCACGTTCGGCATGGAGGCACACCAGCACGGTGCCACCTCCATTGAGCATCGAGGCTTTCCCACACGGAGCTCATGGCTCTACACGTGTGGAAGAAAAACCACATACAAGAGGGCTTCTGTTTCATCACGCTGCTCGTGTTGGAGCTCATTTCCCAGCAGCTGTTTCCAAGAGGCCGATTGCCCCATTTTGCCCACCCAGGAGAGCCAAGCGGGCTCCTCCTCCATACCCAACTCCTTAGCAGTTGGGTAAATGTGTGCTTTGTAGCAATGCTTTGTCCTGAGGGGGTCCTTGGCGGTCGCTGTGCTAGAAGCCTAGTGTATTGCTGCCCTTAGGGCATGTATTTCTGCCACCAGAAAGATGTTTGCTCCTGGCAGCTCCCAAGAGAAAGCAGAGGTACTGGCTTCTCCTCTTGTCAATTTGGTTACGTATTGGTACGCTTATTGTGCATTTCTGTGCTGAAACAGTCCACGAGCACTTCCAAAAACTTCAGTCATTTCCTTAGGTTTTACTCTTCCTTTGCATTCTCATATTGCTGTATTTTCTCGTATTTTCTTTTTATTTTTTCTTTTATTTTTGTTAATGATGGAAGAGGTATGTTATCTTGTACTCCAAAGCAGGAGCAGGCAGTTCTCAAAAGCATCACTTCAGCACAGTCTAAGTAGGTTTCCTTATTTGTTTGGGGTTGCAGTGAGCTTTCCTAGTTTTGCTGCTGCTAAATATTCAGCTATCTGAAATGGCTGTCTACCTTTAGGAGCGCTTTTTTCCAAAGAGGGAACTGGCATTTGGCATTCATTCCAGCACAGACTTTAAAGAAAAAGGTGCTTTTTATTCTTACTTTCACATAGAGCTTTCTGCTCTTTCTCTCAACCTAGAGAAAAGGTTATCTTCAGACAACTGCAAGACAAATGTGCCACTTCACTTGAATGATTTCTGTATTATGCTGCCATCACTTAAAAGAGACTTTGTCTTTTCTGATGACCACTTCACATGAATACCCACTTGAAAATATTTTTGACTAGTCTTTTTTTTTTTTTTTTTTTTTTTCTTTTTTTTGGTTTTAATAGGGAAAAGAGGATAGAAAGTGTGAATAAAAATGAGATGGAAAATGATAAACAACGTCTAAATGAGTACATGAGAAAGTTCGAAAGATGCAAGACTAAGAGTACTGAATCAGGATCACGTGCTAAGAAGAAAACATAATAGAATGAAAGTGGGATGTAGATTGAACTTCACATTTCTGGGGTATAACAAAAAGGCAATGATAAGTGAAACAAAGAATGGAGGTAGCAATATAAGCTAAAGTTCATATTGGTTAAAGAGAGAGCAAATGAATAACTAAGCAACACCTGTTTGGACTGAGGTTAAGCTAGAAAGTGGTTTCTGCCTGTCGTGTGCCTTGCACAGGAATGCAGACAAATGAGGATCTGAAAAAAGCTGCTGTGCTGATCACATGGCATGAGGGTTTTTAAAGCCCTGCGTTCTGCTCGCTGCCTTTGCCCCTGAGTGCATAAGCACTGGCTGATCCCTGGACAGCACAGGTTCAATGCAGGTGTGAAAGGCACGGGAGGAAAACGAGCCTGGCCGCCGAAAACACGTGAACTGCTTGGTGTGTGTACGGGGGGGCAGCCTACACAAAGCAGTGAATCACGTCTTTTGTATGAAGCAAAAAGCACCACTGGTCAGGGAAAGGAATGGTTTCATTTACTCTGTGGCTGGCTGATGGCTCTGTTTAATCTGTGGTTAATGTAAAACTTTTGGACAATATTTTCAATCTTACGTGCTTAAATGAAGGTATTTTAGGCACAGAAATAAAGAAGGCCTGGTTTTGAAAGGCAATGACCTCAGTGAGTTTTATTGGTGCTCTGACCAGTTAGCTGCCAGTTTGGATTTAGGAGTCCAGCCTTAGTCTTAGGAAAGTTTGGCCACAAAATCTGCTGTTGTAGTCTGGGTGCCTTAAGAGTTTAGAATAAAGTTTAGGAGAAAAACACGATACAGGAATGAGCTAGCTGAGCCCATTGACCAGGTAATGTTATAAGTGTGCTACACCGCTGTATCAGTATGTGGGTGCCTGATGCAACGCTGACAGCCCACAGCCATTCCATATGCTTGCCATTCACTTAAGTCACTACCATGTAGAGGTCCTAGCCCAGCAGTTAGTCTCAAGTTAGGCAAACCTAGGCAATTTCTAGGTTTGCCTATGTTGCTTCTCTTTCATATATTTTCTCAAATATTCTTTTATTTGTATATACATAGTCAGGGTATAAGGAAGGAAAATTAAATTGATGTTTCACTCCCTGGATTTAACTTTATTTGAACTGTCCTCTGGAAAGTTCCTGTAGCTTTCCCTTCTAATCAGGAGGCAAAAGTCTTCTGGCCTCTGTCTTTTGGCATTACTGAATCATTAACAATGTAACTGAAAAGACTGAAAAGAAAAAAAAAATAGAGGTTGTATCATTTAATTATTGTGAGGCATTAATTTATTCTACTCCATTGAACTTTCTTACTAAAAACTTAAGATTCATCTATTTGTGAAAAAAAGATTATGTTAACTCATGCAGTTTTTCACATCATCAGTACAAAATCTGGGTTTATGGAGCTTTTTAATAGGTATTTCTAAGTTTTATATGCACGTAGAGTCCAGTTCAACGCTTTTTAATATTTATCAGCCTGAAAAACATCCAAGAATGCTCAGCCAAGTAGAAGTCAGCAATAGGTATGTTGGCGACCTAAGCAAAACAAGAATTTGGTCTTTGGATGAGGACAATGAACCATCTGCACACTCTAATTCTCTGAAAGTTGTTTCTCTATATAAGTGTCTAGCAACCCTGAAAATATCTCGTTATAAGACCAGCTGCAGAATCGCCTTATGTTATACTTGATCAAAGAAAACTTGCATTCATCATGCTGTTACACAGGTGATGCGCTGTCTAGGCATATTTTCCCTGGTCTTTTAAATGTCCTGATTAACACAGCGCTCTTATGTATCAGCACTTGATCATCTCTGTGAGAAAAGGGCTGAAGAAGATGGAGAACACGAGAAAAGGAGACCAAAGAAGTCTAAAAAGCAAATTAGGTTGCCATGTAAATATCTGGCAGAGGCCTCTGATGGATACATCCACCCAAGCTCGTTGATGGGCACACCGTGGGTTCTTCAGAGTAACTGGCAGCAGGGTGTATTTGAGTACCTGTTGAGCAGGCAGTTATCTAGGATGTCATATCTGTGGATAAATCCCCACATTAGTCCTATAACTTACAAGACACAATCCCAGAGGGCCCATTTTATAACTGTTTCTCATCATCTAAGGATTTCCTTTGGATTAAGTAAAAGATTAATCTCTAGAAATCCTTTGGATTTTCTTTCAACAGCAGAAGGAAACAGTGAAGCTATTTGCCCAATTAAAAGCCTCTGTTTGACATTCCACCTTTGCTTTTAAAGTAGTGACTTGGCAATGCAAATACATGAATACTAATGATAGCTGTCATCCCTTCCCAGGCTCGTCTGTGTTTCATCTTCAGCTGCTTCTGTTATGATTGGGGTTGCATATAAGGTTATGTAAATGTAGGTGCAAATTTGGTATAGTAATACAGGCCCTCACACCTACAAAACCCTCATGCTGGAGAGGTTTCTTGTTAAACACATATGTATGAACAGCTCTTTGCAAAGTCCTTCCTAGAAAGTGAACTACTGCCCTCCTTTACAAATTCCTATCAGAGGACCTTGCAAACAGCTGACCACTTTAAAATCCTGCTATTGTTTCTGCCTGCTGCAAACAGGTTAGCTAACTTTGAACCAAAACCAGAGTCTTTCACTGGATTATGCATTGCAACAGGCTTTGGATTATTTTGTATGACTAGACCCCTTATTTATAACAAAGAAGATTATGGTATTAAGCAATAAAGAATTTTTGGACTTCTGGAGAGTTCAAATCTTTTAATTAATTTGCTAAAAACTTCAGCCTCTTGATAATATTCTAGTGCAGTGCAATTGATACCACAGTAATTGGTACACTTTTGAACACTTCAAAAAGCATCCTCAGCCCCTCTGGTACTCTAGATGGCAAAACAAGTTCCACTTGCTTCCAAACTGTACTGTGTAGATCCTGGCTGCAGCACTCAGCCTTGTTAACCTTTGGCTTAAAGCTTAAAGAAGACTTGAAAAAGATACATTTCAATGCCAGTTATTATTCTGATATTATTAGCCTTTACATACGTCTCTCATTCTCACACTTTCCATTTATTTATGGTTATTTACACACAGGATGTCAGTTGAAATTCACAGTGGTTGAAGAAGTTCCCTAATGGTAAATTCATCCAGGGAGGCTGTGGAGTCTCCTTCTCTGGAGGTCTTCCAAATCCGCCTGGATGCCGCCCTGTGCCACATGCTGTAGGTGTGCCTGCT
>JAVCKT010017507.1:5582-16146 GCA_032273925.1 Rhynchotus rufescens
AAAAAGAGTTGCATGCAATGTGCTTATTTTGCCTTGTCTGTCTTTTTTCTTTTTTTTCTTTTTCTCTCTTTTCCTCTGGCTTGGCTAGTCCTGGCTGTTCTATCTCTCAGGATCCTTTCAATTTGGACCACCAAGATAGGTGTGTGAGCATATGTTGGATAAAAGAGCTGGGATCTTCTAGGGTTAATGCTCTCTGGGAGGAATTTAAATAGACAGCTGGGCTGAGGAGGTGGGAAGGGAAGCCCATAGGATGAGTGGGGAATGACCATGTCAAATAATTTCAGGGTAGTTTTGTAAGTCTACCTAGGAGTGTAGGTCATGTGGCATCTGCTTCTGACAGATCCATAAAGCATCTCCACAGCATATAGTATCTATAGAGCATCTTCATCCAGCTTTGGGTGATAACAAGAGTTACTGTTTTCTGTATGTGAGATTTCACAGACCCTCCTATATGCAAATTATTAAAGATCCATCAAAAAATGCCTAATGCAATTTAGGATGAAATTGTAACTATTGAACTTCACAGTTTCTACCCCTGCCGTTTCTATTGCTTTTAAGATTGTGAGCTGGAAGAGAAAAGTGCACAAAGCAATGCTTTAGTAAATATGCAGGAAATTTAAAGCCAGGAGACTGGTCTTTGATTGTGTATCCAGCTGTGCAGTAGTTTACTGACTTGGTTTCTTCCTTTCTTAAATTGGTCTGTGTCACAGGCGGTTTCAGTACAAAAATATACACAGCTGGCAATAAATCCGCATGCTTTCTTCACTGCACCAGTTATAATGTGTCAGATTTTGTGCAGTCAATCAAATAATG
This sequence comes from Rhynchotus rufescens, assembly GCA_032273925.1. NCBI lineage: Eukaryota > Metazoa > Chordata > Aves > Tinamiformes > Tinamidae > Rhynchotus > Rhynchotus rufescens. Next base: position 6,396 of record JAVCKT010017507.1, read on the forward strand.
CAAGTTACTTAGCTTTATTTACTGGAGAGTACCACGAGCTAGTGCTCCATGTCATTACTTCAAATAATTAGAAAATATAGTTTGGCAGGGGGTTGGGATAGGAAGAAAGCAATTTAATTTCTGTACAGCTTAAGGTTCATGCTCAGTTAATTATAAAAGCATGGAATAATTCAAGTTAGAAGGACCTTGGGAGGTCTCTCATCCCACCTCCTCCCTGAAGCAAAGCCAGCTGTGAGTTGAGAGTAGTTTTATCCAGTTGGATCTTGAAAACCTCCAAGGCTGGAGATGGCACAACCTTTCCAGGCAGCTTTTTCACTTCTTGGCTGTCCTATGAGGACGAAATTTTTCCCATCCAGTCATTTTCTCTCATTTCAATTTACAGCAGTTGTCACCTCTCTTCCCACCCTGCAGCCCTGTGAGGAGCCTGACTGTTCTGAAGAATCTCCTTGGTGGTACTGGGAGGGAAGAGGATAGGGGGGCATCGCTGGGTCCCCCTGAAGTCCAACGTCCTCTCAAACCCCCAGGCCTTTCCAGCAGAGCTGCTCCCAGCTGGTGCTGGAAGGGCTTAGTGCTTCCCAGTCCCCGAGCTTCAGCATGTCTGAGTTTCAGGAGGTTCCTGTTTGCCTGAAGGCCACCAGCTTGCCGAGATTGTCCCAATGGAAGCCCTGCCCTTGAGTATCTCAGCTGTCCCCATTCCTCCATTTAGCAACACAAGCAAAATATTGCTATATATTTCTAACATAGCCACATTTACTATACTTATTATAGTAGGAATAGGTCAAATGCAATTTATTGTTAGTCTTTTTGTAGAATCATAGAATTGTTATGGTTGGAAAAGACCTTTAAGATCATTCAGTCCGATTGCAAACCCCGATTTTGACTGTCTAAATTTTTGTTTATATTGTGTTTGTAAAGTTATGAAGCAGAAAACCTTAAAAACAAAAAACAAAACAAAAATCTTAATTGTCTTCACATTTAAAATACTTATGCAGGTCAAATACTCATTATCTTTGGGTTATTTTTTAACCCTTAAGTCATGCTGTTTCTTTTGAATAACACTGGGACTCTGTGCCAGATGCTATGGAAATAAAAGGAAGAGATGTTGCTATTTGTCTCCTAAATAAGCTGCTAAATCAGTATGTAAGGTGTAAAATGTATGATGATGCACATCTTACAAATAGGTATGGAAGCTCCAAAAATAATGGCTTGGTGCAGTGTCCCATGGGACTGAAAGTGAAGCCAAATCACAAGTCTCATTCCACTGCCTAGGCGTTAGATTAATCTTCTTTCTGGCAGCTATTTAATTTAGAATAGATTTAGATCAGAACTTTTGTTTGAACACAGTGGCCGTTTAATCATGCCAAAATGTTTCCACTGTTCCTACTTTTTCTTTCATTACATTGTGTGCTAAAGAAATTATAATCAGTAAAGCACTAGAACTATCACCTGGTTATCCTGAATCATAATGAAGGACTGTGTGACATTTTACTGCTCTAATTTCTAATTTGTGGTTAAATTTGTTATGCAGCATACTGAATTTGTATTATTGTGTGAATATTCTCATTATAAGCTATAATTTGCTTTTGATCTGCAAAGGTCATAAACATGTCATCCATTATTTTGTAGTAGTATATAGCACTTCACTGTTTTTACTTCTCTTAGTATGGGAGGTATCGGCAATAACTGTGTGGTAATGGCCAGTAAATGTTGACTTTTATCAATGGCTTATGTTCGCTTCATGCTTTCTCTTCCTGCATTTTACAGCAGCGATTGCTGTTCCTTCTTTATTCTATGGTAGTTTAGTATTATGCTGGATATGCTACTTTGCATAATGCTATCAAATTCCTACTATTAGCCCCAGAAAATATTCGGCTCAGATTCAAAACTATTCTGAAATAATGGTAAGTTTAAACCTAATTTGCAGTTGATCATTCAAGGGCTATAACTGACTGTCAACCGTCACATTCATAAAGCTACAGCTTTCTTTTGCAAAACAAGTATTCCAATTTTGTTTCTTTCCTGTTCTGACCCAAAGACTATTTCATACTTGTTCTTAGTTTGCTTTTCTTCTCCAGTCCTGTCGCATTCTCTCTCTGAAAATGGAGTAACAACCGTGTCCCAGAAGCTTTTACAAGAGTGTTCTTTCTGAGAGGAGAAACTTGCACTCATACTAAGCTAGAGAGTGGAAGAAGTAACCACTGACTCCTTTCTCATGTAATATCTTGGTGGCAGGGAAGGTACAGGCATGTGCAGCCATTCTTTATATGTTTTTTTCCTCAAAAGATATTTGCTTTTTCTGAAAAAGCACATTGATACTAAAGACTGAGGAGGAGGATAACATCAAAATAGTCCTTCCAAGAATATTCCTAAAATTCTTTTCTAGCTAGAGCAACTACACCAACCTTGGCATTTCAATAGTGCTTCATGTAATTCAGGATTCAACGGTGATTAAATAATGCCCAGGACTATACGTAGGATTTTCTGAATGTAAGGAAAAGAAGAAAAAGAACAAGGGGTTTTGTTTAAGCATAAAATTGGAGTTAGGAATTATTTTCCAAATAGGCAGGCTCAAAGAAAGAATATAAAAATAGAGGCATCTGTCCCGCTGACATGAGTAGACCAGGGCTTTCCTGGGCTGGCAGAGGGAAGCAGTCTATCTTCTTTATTTCTGCCTTCCTTTAGAACTCGGACTCCAAGGAGCTATTTGCTTCGCGTTTGACTTTGCCCATGGGAGATCTGCTTTTCACTTCAGCAGGTGCAGATCAGTCCTTCCCCGACACAGACCGTCACCAAGCAAGGCAGTTTCTCCTGGATGCACGTGGCACACGCGACAAATGGCAATTTTCCCTTCTATCTGTTGCGATTATGTCAAGAGGAGGTGTTTGTGAAGGTGGTGTTTTTATTTGCGGGTTTGTTAAGGATGTGGTGTTCTGAATTAATGTGTCTATTCTAATATTAGTCACTGTGCTAACACTGCTGAGTGACTAGAGGCTACAGCTGAACCCATCAGAAACCAGAGACCTTGTGAGTCCATGGCTGCTGATCTTGGTGCTCAAAAGACGCACAAAGAAACAAGAACAAAAACAAACAAAAAAAAAACAGTATGGAACAAAGTGCCTTAAGCTTTTATAATGTTAAAAAAAGGCAATTTTCACACTGATAATGAATTACCAAAAAAAAAAGTTTTTCAAAATTTGTTTCTTGACTTTTCTGCTTCCCTCCTACTCTTCATCTTTCTTTCCTTCCCTGTTTTTTTTCTGTTTCTTCCTTTAACATTTTATTGGAGCATGAGGTTGTCTATCTTTTTAGGAAATACCAGTCAGTCAGTATTCCACAGCTGCAAAGTTACTGCTGTCTTGAGGCTGACACAGGAACAGACACAGAGCTATAGTCTGTTTAAATGGAGATTAAAATTTTATGTAGCAATTAATGGTTAACTGGGGGTAAATGATCCAGAATTACCCAGCAGGGTCTTTGTTGAACAGAAACACTGCTTAATGTCCCTTGTTTACTAACAATTGGATGATGTGTGAGAAGACATTTCTTGCTGCACACTGTCAGGTCTATCTAGAAGTTAGGATGTGCTGTGTTGGTATTGTGGTAACATGATGAGAGGTACTGTAAACTGCTCTGGACACACAAATGCACTCTTTATTATCTGAAACTAAAAGTTGGGATTTATGACGACCCAGTGCATATGCTCCTCTATTGGAAATTGTTTAGGAAAGTCGCAGTTTAACCAAACCCCGTTTAGGCAATGAAGATAAGTATCGGTACTGTATGTTTTGGGAAGAGATAAGCATTGCCAGAAGGTGGTTCCATGATTAAAATTAAAGATAGTGATGATTTGATTGCCTTTTACTATTTTCTTTAAATAGGAAGTTCTTCCCTCTTAAGATTAAATACAGTCCTGAAACAAGAGTACGGAGTATTTTGTATGAGTGTTTTGCCTGACTATCGCCAGGATTGCTGTAGAAAATTGAGTCAGGTAAACAAGAGCAGCAGTTAAATCATCTGCTATGCATTAAATGTACAAATAGTGAAAATTAAAAGCCTGCTTACTGCTCGCATCCCAAAGGTTTTAAGAGCTCTTCTGTAGGGAAGAGAGGGAAGGCAAATGTCTGACAATGTGTTTTGTATATGCTGCATGTGACAAATACTTCATGGGCTTGAGGAATACAAGGGAAATAACCCAGGGAAGTGAAAGAAAGCATTGCTTGGTTTTCAATATTTGTGCATCAAATTAAAAATGAAAATGGGAGATATCTGATAAGTGCTTTGGTTTCTGTGTTAATAATTATGAGAACTTTTCTGCAAAATTAGATTCATAATGTACACAATTATCCTGAAAAAAACTGGTAGAAAATTACAAATAGCCACTGATACAAAATTCAAGCGTGGGCAGATTACATTTCGAAGCGACAAGCCATTTTGCATTTGCTGGCAGGAGCTGGCATCTGTTTTTAGATGTAACATCCTCAGTGTAGCTGAAGAGCCTCTCAGAAAGAACGTTGCTGGGAAGAGCTCCAAGCAAAGACAAAGCCAGGTTTGCAAGATGTGGAAGTGAGCTAGCGTTAGACTTCCACCAGTCAGCAAGACTTGCTCTTTGTGCGGTGCGCTCAGTGAGCTATCAAACTAGTTCACATTTGGCAGAAATGATAGTCACTTGAGCTGGAGATTGTCACGATCTTTTCCAAATAGCTCATTACATTTGCAGCTTCCAGGTGGGCTGGATGATACTCTTCAGTCTTTATTACTGCTTCCTTGGTGACTGGGATTTTCCCATGATGTTCCTCAGCTTGACTGTGTGTGACAGTTCTGGCTTTGTCTTGGTGAAATCAAGACCTGGCAGAGAAGTGCTTGAGCTAAGGAATCAGAACTCATGCTACACGGTGTCTTTACTGGCACCACACTGTTAAACTGCTTAGAGAGACAAGATAACACTTTCTTTTTCTTGGCCTTGTTGCTTTGATCCAGCACTTGCATGCTGAGGTGGGACTGTCAGAGCCCTGACAGCTGGCGTGATGACACACATACAAGCTCTCTAGAGTTTATTTTTCAAGCTAACTCCTCAAAGGGGTTGAGAATGTGAATGACAGTGTCTGCCAGGCTGCACTGTACCTGAATCAGCACCAGCTGTCTCCAGCCAGAGAACTATCAGAGACTGTTTGTTCTTCACCAGGCTTTTCAACATGCAGTATGTGGCATTCCACCTTGTGGCAAAGCCTTGGGAGAGCTGCTTCATGAAGAGCTATAGGGTGGAAGTAAAGTGTGAGTGTATGTATAGTTGCCAAATATAGAACTGATCATAAACCTATCTCTGCCCTTTAGAGATACCGTGGGAAGAAGACTTCCTGGAATGGTTTTGCTTAAGTAATACATCATTCATGCAAAAGCAAAGGGTATGCAGAGGGCATCTATCTAATGACCCTATAGTCTGGAGCCAGCTGCAGCAAGATCATGATATAGATGCTCTCCTCTAATAACTGTGTACAATTATCTCACCTAGCAAACTTCCATTATTTGAGCAAGTCTAGAAAAGCAGGTACCAGCCATGCATCAGCTGCTAAAAAGCCAGGGCATGCACAACCCAGGATGTGAACTCTTTAATGAGTGAGGGAAAAGTGAGACTGAGCTGTGCTATTCAGAAACATAGTTGTTTTCTGTTTTTAACATGACTGCTGCTCACAAGCAACCTTGTCAGTGTGTCCAGGATCACAGTATTTAAAAGCAGAAGCAGCTGGGGGAGTATTTACTGTGAAACTCTAGCAATCGCGTTGCTTATCAGAAGTTCAGATATTCTGTTGTAGGAATCTGTTGTTATCCTGTTGCTGTTATTTCTCTTTGGAGAGGAGCTTTGTGATGGTCCCTGTAGTATCCAGCAGCCATAGTCTTCATACACTTGCAGAGCTCTCAACGTGCCTGGCGTGAAATTTTGAGTGTGTCCTGACCTGTTAACCTTTTCTTTAGTACATCTCTAAGCTTCCATATTTGCAGTTTCAGCATGCTTTTTTGTCTCACACACTGTAGCCAAATAGAAGAGTCCCTTGAGGAACGCTGACTTTCTGTTTTTATAGCCATTTCTAACTTGCTCAGAAGCCCCCTTGTTATATCTTTTTTTTTTTTTCCCCTCTTGAACTTTACCTACTCATGGAGGTTTCTCATATATAGCTAAGGCTTCTGTCATTACAGTAATTAATAGGGAATGTGATTTAAAAAAAAAAAAAATTGGATGCTTCATCCAAATGATAGGCAGGTGGCTATGTGAGCCACATCTGAGCTACACTCATCTGAGCTCAGTCTTCAGCCTGCAAACAATGAAAATACAGTTGAGAATGACAGGCTTTACAGACAGACCAAGTTTAGGTCAAGCATTTTTCACATCCTTGTGAAGCACTAGTATCTATTCTTATAAAAATAACTTGTTGAAAATAATTTCTCATTTATATCCTATGGTATGTGAGGAAAACAATTTGTTAGTTGTTCTACAGTGAGGCTCTACTTAAATAAATCCACTATATCATGTATCCCAATTACTTTCACTCTAAATCCATTTCCAAAGAGCACTTGAGAGAAGAAGGAAAAAAAGTCATTTAAAAGCATGTGAGTGATCAATGTTTCTTTTATTGCAACTGCCAGATAGTGAGTTAGGTAGTTATTTTTATCTGAAAGTTTTCAATCTGCCCATACAACCTAGAAAAATGGTGTTTGTGATCACAGAGTTTCACCTTGGAAAATAAAAAGAAGTCTACAATAATACTGGAAACACATTTGCTGAGCTGTAAGAATTCTTCTCTGGCTATAGACTGTCCATAAAGAAAGTATCTAATTGTACTAGACACACTTTGGAAACTTTCCCAGAGGAATAATAGATAAGTTAACGGAGCACTTTTTAATTTTGCAAAGTGCACTCTTCCTTATAATTTACTTAATATAGAAATTTAATGTACTGCAGTTTACTGAACAAATTACATTTAAAGTATTTTAGAGTTAGCTTGAAAGCTTTGCTTTGGTAGCCAGTTGGACTTTATTATTTGATTATCCAGATAAGGACAAGCAGTAACAAAGTTCTGTGTCTTAAGTGGTTCTAGGGATTATCTCTCAACCATTACCACTGTTAAATGCAGAATTTAAATTCGCAGAAAAATAAAATACAGTAATACAGTAGTGTTTTCCTGTGTCTGCAGTAGTTAATACTTAGTTTTCATTTAACCTAAGTCTGAGAGGATTTCTGATTTGTTCCGTAACAGCTTTCATAAGTGAAGTATACCTTTATGTAATATTAAAAAAAAAAAAAAGACAGAAAAATATAAGAACACTAAAAATGAATGTGACCGCAGCCAAATGTTCTATCTGTATGTGCTCTAGTCTAGGCTACTGAGTGTTAGGCTCTTTTTCATTTATTTGAACAGAACTTTGCAAAAAGCACAATTTTGAATTAGAAATACCTGTATTTATAATCTGTTGCTTTCATTAAAGCATTGTCATAAGCATATATTTCATCATAAGTGATGCTCACTTCTGTCCTGTAGGGAAATCATGTAATTTTTTTGTGTAAATGTATTTTAAAAAAGCTGCTATGTTCTGGTTTTCTTACCAGACAAAAGTTGAAAGGAGTATTGTTTGTATTTGGAGCAAAAAATGGTTTGAGGTTTAGGCTAGGGCATAAATAATCCCATACTCCAGAAGTAGCTCATTAAATACTTTCCATCCCTTTCAAAAAGGTACTTCATGTTTTTCCCTTTCTCTATCTCAGAAGCAGAACTGTTGGGGATATAGGCAGAAAGCACAAACTTATTGCAGAGCTTTTGGTTGTCTTTTAGACACCCTAGGGTGGGTGCAGAGCCTACTTGGACTGTGGGACCATGCCTTATTGAAACTCCATGAGAAGCCAATATAGGGAGCAGTTTTTTGATGTGTTCTGGGAAGTGCTAGGGAGTCACAGCTACATGAGGCAGAGTTTCCTTTTGCTGATTTCTCTGTCAGTAGGAACCATAGAAAGATGCAGCATCAAAGGGGAGCTTGCCTGAACCTTTGGGTGTCTGCTACTGTTGCCTTCTGCAGCTGAGAAGTTGAAGTTCTTAGGGAAAATGGTGACAGTAGCTGAAAGGAAGCTTAGGAGATGTGGGAGAGGGAAAGGAGTAGGTTTGGGTGAGGGAAGAAGTATGATGAGATAGCAGTAGGAGGTCATCAAATTAAGGATGGCAGAGACTTCTGGGCAAAACTGCAAGTGGATGGCAGCTTCTGCAGTGACGTGTCTTGGGAGTCGGCAGACTATCAGACTGACTCAGACAGTTGCAGATGGGTAGTTCCATCTAAAAGCCTGCACCGCAATGGCAATTTCTCAAAATATCACCTGCTCTCAGTGGGTCTGACCACTATTGTTCCTGAATTTAATGTCAGCAGTCTGCTGATGTTCTTCAAATGATCTGGGCTACATACTGAGCCAAGTTTAATGACAAGAATTTTTTTTTGGTAGCTGAAGTTCCTCCGGGATAGACTTGCATTCCCTTAAAGCCTTTTGAAAGACTTTCCTTTAGATGAGGATTAGAACAGTCTAGTGATTGTTCAATGCTGCTGTGGTCTATAAGTGTAAGAGTAAACAAGTGCCTTGCAGTCATAAAAGCTTGAAGACTGTCTGACAATAATACTAGAGCTTTCTCCAGGCCTAGTTCCTGTTGTAATTCAGACTGTGCTAATTTAAGATATTTAATAAGTTGAATTTTTATGTGGACTTTGAACTTCTCTATGAATCTGCTCAGAAAACAGTTTAATATCAAATGGTATTTGACTATAGGTTTAATCTAGGAAGGTGAAGGTGGTGAAGAAAGACTCCTCATTAGGTAGTCTACTATACTAGTAGTATATAACCTGTAGTTACTGAATTTGGGCAAGGAAGGATTTGTTACTCCTACAAGCTCTTTTACCAACCAGAAGAGCAGAGATGAACAAAAAAAAAAAAAAAAAAAAAAAATCATTAATTATTTCTGTAATGTAAAGATACTGAATTATTACAGTGAAAGCAAGCTGTTTGCTGGCTAATAGAGAGACTTTGTAATTAAAAGTATTCCAAAAGTAAGTGATTTCCTGTGTATTGTGCTGTTGCTGGCAGATTGATGATATGCTTCACAGTTTGAGTAGCTTTTTTGTGTGAGACTTGATGGAGATGAAGAACTACGTTTTCTTCATCTGGAGTACAGCATCAGGATAATTTCAGAAGTATTTTATGCTTCAGCTTCTTCGAAACCCATATACATTTTGCTTGCTTTTAACAGAAACATATAAATGTATAAATTAGTAAATGGCCTCATGAGAATAACTTTCAATTATTGGATGATTTTCTCTATACAAAGATTTTTATTACCATTGTGATTACTGAGAATAATTAGTCATAGAAGTCTATACTATCATCAACTTGAAGTACTTGACTGTATCTAATTAAAGATAATAAGGAGAATTGGGTATTGTGTTTTGACTGGGAAGGCAAAGCAAAATCCCATGCTCTTGTGAAGTATGAGCTTCAGTGACATCATGTGGTCAGGACATACTTTGTTTCATAAGAAAGAAGGCATTTTGAAAACCTGGGAAATAAGACAATCCATTTCCTGAAAATGTACATCTGAAACATGGGCTTTGAACTTTATCATACAATTTTCATGGCATACACACGACATCAAGGATGGTACTAGTGACATGGACCTCCCAGTAATGTTATACTAAAAAATCTATAGAGAAACTGAAGTAAATTAGT
>JAVCKT010017518.1:0-13596 GCA_032273925.1 Rhynchotus rufescens
CAGTTGTTACCTTTTATGAAGCACAGAATTTCTGCTCAAAGAATTTCTAACTTTTGATGCAGTAAGGGCAAGCAAATTTGTGATCAGTAAAATAGTTTCTAACTTGATTTTTTTCACCACAGTCTAAAACTGAGGAACAAGATTTACGAAGCCTTTGGAATATCACTGGTCTGGACACCAATGCTTATAAATTAAGCAGTATAAAAGCACAGGTCCTAGCAGAACAGTACTGTTCCTGCTGTTAGATCATCTGAATGGTCCTTGCCTACCTTTGGGCTTCACATACTTCTGAGTCTATTAAATAACTGCAAGGTAGAGTGCAAAAATCAGTCTTGTCTTGTACTAATGGGTAGTCTGGATATATGGAAGTAGATTTTGATAATAGACTAACACTTCTTCAGGTCCAGAAAATATAATTACTTAAAATAAAACCCAAAATGAGTGACAAGAGCACAATGGATTTTGGTTTTCTATGATGCTTTTCAATCTTAAGGTAACCTGAGGCCCCCTTTTTAAAAAATAATAAATACATGAACAGCATACTAAGCCATCATTAAGTGTTGTAAGAAATATTTATGGATTTATTTGGCAGTTAACAGTCTTAACAGGGCCTATAGCAATTAATATTTTTTTTTTATTTACAGAACTCAATGCTGATAATGGACAACTAATAGGCATGCTTAATTAGCTTTTAACTACTGGTATCTTGTCATAGTGTTTTTCCTCTTTGCCCAGTGGCAGCAACATTCCTGAGGATTCCAATGTGAGGTTAATGAGTTGCTGATTTTTAATTACATTTTTATTGCTTATGCAAATGCATGCTCATTTGTTTGGCAAGCCAAGGGTCAATAACAAGGACAACTTTGGCATGTTTCTTCACTGGATGATGCAGCAAAGTTTCTTCCTCTCTCTTTTTTTTTTTGCTTTTTGTTTTTTTGCTATATATGGAAGATATAATATCTCCTCCTGGCCCTTTCTCCAGCTCCCTGAGGTGAGAACCCGGCTAGCAGAAGAGTTCATGTTGGGAATGCAAACATCCCAACTGATTGAGGCTGATGCAGGTCTGGATTGAATTATCACAGTGAAAATTGTTCTTTTTTCAGGCAGCAGCCATAAAACAAGGTTGGCATCACCTTGAGTTACCTGCATGTGTTTATGAAGTGACCTCGCTGTTGCTGGCAGATGAAAAAAATGTTGGCCAGAAGCAGAGAGAGAAACTGCCATTGAGGCTATATACTTCTGTCCTCAGACCTGAAGGATCTGGCAGTGTTAGCTTATGGTCTATTATTCTTTCTTCTGTCCCTGCTTTCTTGTAAATAAAAATCTCACTGGTGAGAGTAACTGAAGGACAAAGCAAAGCAAACAACTTCTAAATGAACTGCTGGTTTGCCAGAGCAAGAGGTACCCACTTTTCCATAGTGGTTTCCAGTGGGGGCTTCTCCATTGGGGTATCCAGTGAGACTGGTCCCCAGAGTCATTTGAAATGAATGAGTAGCCTGGACACATAGCTAGAAGGAAGAGGAAATGTAAATTTAGTGTATGGTAGGACAGATATTTGTGACACTGAATTAGAGATCTCCACAGGCAAGAATAGTCATCTTGTTCCAGCAGACTCCCAGTTCCTAAAACATTTACTCTGTTAGAGTGTCCTTGGGGAGGTCCAGCTTTCTTGGTCCTCCTCACTAATTTAAGAGAAATATCACTTCTTCTTATGTCAGTAGATGGCACTGTTTATATGAACTACCAACACACACACACACACACGCGCGCGCGCACACACACACACAGACTACATCTGTATCTCCTCATATATTTTACACAGGAAAAGAAAAAAAACCAAAATAAATAGAGAAAAAATAAACATTAAAATAAAATAACACACATACCAAGAAAAGCAACAATAAAACAATATTTTAAAAGTTTTAAGATCAGGAACTTCAATGTTTAAAAATACTCCAATTAATCTAAAGTTGTTGGTTAGGTCTTCACTTTACCCATGCAGTACATACACAGTAAGATGCTATCTTCATCTGTGTGTTCATGTCTATTTCAAAGGATCTCTGTCTCAGTAAATGCAATAAATACTGCTGATATACTATAAGAATGAAAAAGAATATTCCTTATGGAATACCAAGCTTCATTGGTCTTGTGTATTGAGAAACAGAGGTACCTTGTTTATGTCCAATAATAAAAAATATGGATGTTAACTATATATTGCATGGAGACAGAACTTGCTGAATCTAATGCGCTCATTCAGTGGCTATTAACTTGCATATCTGGTCACCCTGATGGACATCTGTAAATCCTGTCTAGATGATCAGATTCCTCAAACTCTTTAGGGAACAAAAAATCTGCACACAGTAAAATGAGGGTATGTTCAAGGAATATATTCAAGGATATGTGCTCTGGTCTTGAAAATTAAGCTTGAACTCCCTATATCTTTGTTCATTCTTTCTCAGCCTCATGTCCTATCCATCCAGCTGCTGATTCCTTCCTTAGCAGTGCTTAGTCCTTGGTCAGATTTTCTGTGATTCACACAATTTCTTCCTTTCTGTGTCCTTTCACATCGTGAAAGGGTAAAAGGATGGGTGTGAGGAGAATGTCAGCTCGCCATTGTTGGAGCAGTGCTTGACACCAGCCAACCTGACAGTGAAATGAAGCCTTTCAGTGTCATGTTCAAATAAATCTAGCTATCTTTCAAGGATTCTGGATGTACCATGAGATCAAGAGTAGCAACAGTGAGAAGGGAAGTGGTAACTGAAGACAAAGCATATAAAGAGAGTAGCACTTAACTGGTCAATGAAAGGTTATTCAGGGCATTTGCAAACAATGCTTTTCTATGTCTCTTGACAAATTCAGGTGAGGATGGGAAAATCAGAGATCCTGCCTGCTAAATTTCAAGTCCCTCATCAAATAACATGGAAGTGCTCTTGTGTTTCAGAGAAAATAATGCTTCTATGAACACAAACAACAATGACCTCAAAAGTTCAAGACTGGTTTGATTTTTTTTTTTTTTGTAAAATTTCTAGGAACACCAAAAGCAGATTCCTTGTTAGAAAAGCATTGTTTCAAACGAGAAAGTTGGGCAACATAACCAGCAACTTAAAATATAATCGTAAATGCAAAAAGTCAGACTGCTTTACACACAGAGCTATAATTCCTCTGGGAAATGGTAATTTCCCTTGCATTAAGAGGCCTCACAGTGTCATGTGAGTATTTAATACAAAAAGAGAGGAAGTAAATTTGGAGATGCTGGGAGGACAGATGCTGTTCAAGACGGAAAGTTGTTCTGCTACAGGCCTTCCCCAAAACAGCTCTTATGCTGCCTGCTATAAGGAGCAGAGCTACTTCAGTTCTGACATTAAAACCTGTAAGGTGTCTCATTAGAAATCCTTCTTTTCTTTAACCTGTGCAGTGACAGAAACATGAAGGAAATGAGGCACTTGTGGGTTTCCAATTCAGTGATATTCAGGGATACTATTTTTTTTTCAACTTGATAGTCTAAGAATATATCTACCATTGACAATTTTTTTTTTTTTTAAATTTTGAGTCTTGCTTTTAAGAGCTGTCAGGTCCCCAGTGTTTATGCAACCACTGATGCCGGCCTGGATTGATTCCTCTCTGAAGAGAAGTCTGAAAGCATTCACAACACTTTGTTGTTGGATCTCCTAAAAATGTTTTAATGAAATCATTTGCAATGAAAAAAAAATAAAAATAAAGGAATAAAAAGGAATAAAAAGGAATTTTCTGAGAAAGATGAATGTGAATTTGTCCATAAAACAGGAATAGAACCACAGCAATGCTGTGTAGGTTTGTCCTGCCTGCTTTGGAAAGGATGCCTTCATCCTGGAGACAACTGTTTAGCCTCCAAACTCAGACCTAACTAGGTAGATTTAGGGTTTTCAGCAAGTTTACAGAGAGACCTCTGAGAGTACCTGAATGCGTCACTGATGTCAGTGACAAGTCCAGAAGCCATTACAGAAAAGGAGGTGAACCCCAGATGGAAGTTATTGTCTTGATGAAGTGTCCTAGACACAGAGCAGCTTTGGCTGCATCAGAGATTGGACAGTCTGAGGGACTGAAGCTTGGCTGCTTTCACATGCTTTTCACCCCAGCTCTGGGGTTGGCTTCCTCCACTAAGCTCAAGAGAGGTTATTCCTTATATCTACGAAGTAGTGCAGGATTCCTCTGTAGTCCTGGGTAAAAAAGAATGACAGGGCTTATCTTGATTTATTTGGAATAGAATCACGCCCCCAAGGCCCTGACATTTTGTATAGGTGACACAAAACAGGTTGGGGAGAATGTACCCTACTTTATATTTGATTTAAAATATACTGAAGCTTAAATAAGTCTTTCAGTGGTAGAACGAACAGTAAATTTTGGGGTTGTTGTAGCTGAACATTACAGTGGTCTTTTTTATGATTATAATGACAAGCTGAATAAAGGAAATATTCTCTATTTTCCTCCTTGCAAGGCATCTATGGATTTACAGACTCATAGAAGAGCTATGTATTACTATTATTATTGTGGGTTGCTACCAAGGACAATACTGTGGGTCTTTTTTTTTTTTTTTGCTGATGATGTTGGACTCAATTACTGCCTGTTACTGTTAGTCGTTTTCTTTACTGCATTTCTATTTCTTCAAGTTTTTTTTATAAAAGGATGGGAGTCTGAGGAAAGGGAAAGGTATTTTCCCTGGTAAATCAATTAACTTCTCCAATCCTGCAAACTGTGAAAAAATACAATAACTCTCCTTAAATGTTCCATTAGGGCCCAGTAACAGCTCATTAGATTATACAAGGTATGTGTAATTGCCCAGAAAAGATGCACTACCTTCCTGCAATGCTTAATTTAATCTCCACTCTTTACATACAACTATAACCACCCACTAAACAAGATTCATGGCCTCATGCCCAACAGTATGTGTGTATGAGGGTGTGTTTTAAACATGAGAATGTGTTTAGAAGTCAAAATTGTCATGGCTTTATCTCCAGTTGTAATCTTGGAAAATAAGGCTGTGGAGCACAGGCATTGTCCATGCAGAGCATTTCCTAGTAGGCTGAAGATTACTCACTGTGTTTTGTGATTGCTCCAGAAAGGAGTTACCTAGCCAGGTCTCCAACTTTAGCTCCAATTATGGGAGACCCTGAGAATACTGAGCGATAGCAATGAAAGATATCTGGAAAATATATCTATGAAAATTAGATGTCTGTTGTATAAATCATTGTATTTTTAGAGCTCCAGATGCTAGAGATCTCTCTCTCTTTTTTTTCTTTTCTTATTTTATTCATTTTTTTGTAATCTTAGTTGCCATTGGGAGACTTTATGCTTTTGCACAAAAATTTGGCTTTTGCCTTCTCTGACTACCTTTCCTCAAGTTGAAAATGAAGGTCTTTTCAAACTTGAGCAAGGTTTGTGAGCAGAGGTTATTGATATCTCTAGATATTTGCTAGGCAAACTGATAGAGCTGGAAAAAAAATAGAAAGGCTTTAGACATGAATAGAGCTCTTCAGTCTTAGAACTAGTTTGAAGAAACTCTTACATACTTATGTTTCTTGCCCTTCCTCTTCCTTTTCCCTTTCTTCTTCAGCAAACCTAATAGAGAATATCACCTAAATCTCCATAAACTGCCTTAATTGTATCATTTAACCATCACAGCTAAAACAGCAGTACCATCTTTCCGAACAGAATCTGAACACAAGAAAATGTCCCAGTAAAAGTGCAGAGTGGATGATGTAAAGTCTACCATCAGCTGATTTTATCTGGAAAATTTTAGGATTATGGGGACAAATTCCTGGTTTTCCAAGACTAGGGCCTCATTTTCTTCAGTTTCATGAGCATCGGCTTAACAGGAAAACAATAACAAACAAACAAAAAACTGGGTGACAAAAAGAGCTGAAATATGCCAACGAATAGCACTGCCTCAGACATCTCGAGAATGGGCAAACCAATGGATACAAGGGAAAAAAACATGTAAACATGTTGCTTCTGGAGTTCCAACACGGCCATGAAAGTACAAGACATTCAGATGCGGCAGGTTGCCACATCTGATGAATTATTTGTCATCGAGTTGAACCTGGGCAACTCATACAAACATTGTTTGCCATTTTTACTATTTTCTATATTTTTATGAGGAGCTGATATCCAAAATATCTGGTCCATCAGCACAACACAGTGCTCTCATGGATAGGTAAGGAGCTTAGATATATTAACCCAATATCACAAAACTTATGTAGCCTGGAGTTAGGTGAGAGTCCTACCCCTAGAAATCTCACAGGAAATCCATTTTTCCTAAAATCTTTCAGATAAAAGAAACAGGTGGAATTTAGGAGTCCCTTCAAGCAAGTGTAAAGCATTGAATGAAGTTTTAAGAATAACAGGATATCCCATTAAACAAACAACTACTTTTTTTTTTTTTTTTTTTTTTTTTTTAAATCATATCTCCTTTGCGCTTCCTGGCAAGAAAAGGAAGGAAAAAAAAAGTCTTCATTTCAATAAAATTTAATTGGCAAAGTTTTGAATGTCCGGAGCTACAGGTCAGTGCCATGAGGTGGTAGGAACACATCATATTTCCATTCCAGTTTCTTCTCTGCAGCTCTGTTTCATTCCCTATTTTCATTTTATTTACTAAGACCATTTTTCTCTTTGTGCCAGTCTACACAGCACATTAATCCTTATTTGTAACTCTCATGATTTCCAGCCTGTTGGTTTATAACAAACAAATAGAGGTTTCAAGCTCTCCCTGATGCAGAGTTTGTTGGACAGTCATTGATTTTGCTGGGATTAAGAATGGTAAAATGGTACTGGGGCAGAAAATATAGTACTTTTTAAAGTGACATGGTAGACATGTGTCAGCCTTACAAATGGGGAAGGGAAATTAAACAGGCCAGAGTATTGTTTTACTTTCTGCAGAAACAATTCTATAGAGACTTAGAACTTCCCTACAATTTATCACATACTGATGGAGATACCTGGAAATGTTTTTTTCTAGGTGTTAAAAAGTTGCTGAAACAATAATAGGCATCTATATAGTAATATACACTTAAATTGCATTAAGGGGAAATGGAGTCCTCATGTGCCTAAGGACACTAAGGAAAAGGAGCAATTTCTGAGTCCCTAGCTGTGAATATGTTCAGATATGTTTGACATTTTAATTTACAGACTGTGTATTGAGAGGTGACTGAGCATGTAGGATGAAGGCAGACTTATAGATCCTCATTATCCTGTCTGGGCACCTCAAAAATTTTAATATAGTTTGGTGAGTGCAGACATTTTGAATTCTTCAGTCAAGCTGAAAAAGTAAGGAAAGTGGAAAATATATCAAAAAGACCCATGAAATGAAAAGGCTTTTCTGCTAACTGTCCAAGAAAATGAGCTTTCTGCTTTCAGAAAACCTTTTAGTTTGACTCTGATAGAAACATTTTGCATTTGTTTTGGAGTTGAAATGTATTTAAATTTTGAAATGAAAAAATCATTTCATAAATATGTTAGTGAAAATATTAGTTAGGAAATTTTCCTGGTTGTCTACCTTCCTGCCTGCCTGTATCCTTCCCCCTTGTATCCCAGGGAAAAGAAAGGAGGCCCACATCTTCCCAGTTCCAGATTCATATTCCAATAATCTTTAATTCTTTTCGCATTTTCCGCATAATGCAGTACTTGTAGTTAAGGAACATTCTTAAAATGTCTTCTTAAAGGTACATAATTCCTACTTTCCATCAGATGCAAGAATATTATTATGGATAACCAATAAGTTTGAAATAATAATAAAAAAGAAACTATTTTCTCCATATTCCTGGAATATTTATTTATTTATTTATTTAATCTAAACTGATAAACCGTGAACTCCATAGTGGTTCATAGTGGTTCATAGTCAGTGGTTCATAGTCATAGTGGTTTGACATGATTCAAAGACTATAATAACAAAACTGGCTGGAGGCAGTTTTTTAAGACTAATGAACCATTGCACAGTTTTGAAAATTTGTTTGAAAATGTATCTGTTGAGCTAAAATCTCTTATTCATGCCTCATCCTCATGAAGAAGCCATCAGAGCATCACAAGACTATCAATCAGAGACCTTCTGCAACTGCTGTTGCAATGGTCTGCTTTTTAAGTGGCACCTCCTCTGAAATGAATCCTGGTAGCAAAGGTAGTTTTTCCTGTGATGAATGCACAGGGCTTCTATGTAGACTCCTGATCTCCTATGATGGAAGATTCACAAACATATATGGTGAAAAAAAAAGGAACATGGTATGGAAACCTGATTTAGTAGTGATTAAGGTTAGAGAATTCATGCAACGCAGGCAGTGGGACAGGTCTGATGATAGCTTTACAAGGCTTAGTAATGGAAATGCAGTGGCTGTGTGGAATGCAAATCCACATCCACATTGTCTGTCCCATGCATTTCTGGCCCAGGGGAGAATGAAATAGAAACAATGTTCATTTTTTAAATTTTATATTTCAGATATAAACTGATTGAGGAAAGTATCCTTCCACTCTGCATATAAATACATACTTTAAGGTCAGTGAAATCAAGAATGATGAATGATGTGGTAAATGATAGCATTGTTTTGCTTTTCTTATAGCTGAATTCTCAATTAATACTATAATGTAAGTCTCTTCACCAACATATGGATAAATAAGCCTCTACTAATCTAAGCTGATCTAACTTCCATGTAAGTTCTTGGTAGAGTCAAGATATTTCAGCATAAATCTAGCATCCTGAAACTGATGCTACTATTGTTATTTCATTCCAAGCTGTTTCTTCAGTAGTAATCAAGCAAAACAATAGAGAGATTGTTCTTCTTAAGATAAGTGACAAGTGATCTCACAACCAAGTTTATATTTCCAGGCTTGGCAAAAAAAAGTACACTGATAAAATATTGGGAACATAGTGGCGGCAAATTGAACAGCATTAGGAATTAAATGGTGGTGAGAAATGGGAACTGACACTATCAAAATTAAATTTTAAATATGTGTTATTCATAGTAAGACCTTTTTGAACCTAAATGACTTCTCTCCTCATTTAATAATGCTAAGTTCCAGATAGCTCTCTAGGAACATAAGAATATAAAGATATGTGTGTGGAGGGAGGAGAAAGTTTAACACCTGTGTTTGGCTGAAGTCTTCTATAACTGCATATATCTTTGGTATTCTTTCATCCTGTTTTATCTTTTTTTCCTAGGAAAAAAAAAAAAAAGCCCCAGTCCTGCTGATGACTTGGAACATTATGTGACCCAGGATGAATGGGCAGATGAGCAAAGTGTCTTGTGGGAGCAGTTTTAGCAATTACTAAAACTTATACTTTTTTTTTTTTTTTTTTTTGTAATAAGCCCTGTCATCCACTGCTAATAATACTAATACAAGCACTTATGGTAATAATAACCCAAATTTAATAACAAGGCAGTGATAGTAGTTTGCTGTGCATGTGTGTTCAAACCACTTTACATACATTATAAAGTCATGGATCATTTGCAAGTGCCTCTGGGAAAATAATGTGGTAAATGTTGTATAAGTATTATCTCCAAATGTTGAACCCCTTCGCTGCATGCTTGTGTGGCTTTCAGTTCATATTCCAGCTTAATGGGTAAAAAAAAAATAATACAAGAACGATGAATTTTAAGTGGCACTTTCATTGCTACGACTGGGTGTGCGTTTTCAATCCACACACCTAATCAAGGAGCAGATATGCCACAAGTGACCCTTGTCACATCAGAAATTCAGGCATCACAAAGTGGGATGTGAAGCCCATGCAGTATTACTGCCCAATGAGCCAAGTACCATGCTGCAAATCTTACTAAAGCACATCGTTCCAAATGCAGAATCCCTTTGAGACAATTAGATCACCGTTTGTGATGAGAGGAGAGGATAAAGCTAAGCATCGAATAAACCACTGGAACGGACTCTTCTTGATTTTTCCTTGGTGCAGGTAACCTGTTGCACAGGTGGGGGAGCTCAGGTTTAACGAAGAGGATAGGTGACAACCCCAAAAGGAGGACTGCTTAAGAAATAAGTATAACTCAAGCTTTTTATTATTTTAGCACCAGCAGGCAGCAGGGAGTTAAATCTCTAATTAATTTCAAGAACGTGGTCCAGGTCTCTCAGCCCCATGCTCAGTGCATAAATCACAAGAACTAATACTTAAGTCAGTCCAATTATTTCCATTGGTATCCCTGAGCTTGATTAAGATCTGAATTACAGTTTTACATATCGTATGCTCAGTGAGGGATCTTTTAAATGATCTAGACTGGACTGAGTGAGCAAACAGAAGTTATCATGAGAGTGAAGACTAGCTGCTATTGCCTGGGGGAGCACTCTAACCACGGCTGCCCACCAAATAAATACACAGACACTCTGAAAACTCCTCCAAAGAGACAGAATCAAAGAGAAGAAAGCACAGCATTTTCCATCTTGGTTGTTAAATGCTTCTGGGCTATGTGATGCAGGTTTGAAATAAACCGTCTCAAGCAAGAAATTGATGGAAAGCCTTGTCTGATGCAAACTGATATATCTTCAGGGACCATCCTAATTACCTCAGTTGCCATTGGACATAGAAGTCTAGCGTGTCCTGTAGTGTAAAGAAGAGCATGGCCAGAGAGGGCAATGAGGCTTTGACATGATGTTGACATAGAGAGAGCCAAATGCCTACTAGCTTTGGTTCAGTGAACATTGTTTTTCTTAGAAACATCTGTCAACATAATGGAAGAAATCAAGTTGACCAGTCTAGGCCACACAACATGACTCTTTTATATTACTAAATTATAAGGACAGAAGGGCACCCATTCAGGGGTAAAGGACAACACTGGATATTGGTGAATGCTTACACAAGACACCTTAATCTGATAAATACTCAAAGGACTGCTGTAAGAGAATTTTCACAATGACATCTTAGCAATACAGTAAGCAGGAGTCAATCCTTCCTTGATAGAGAAAAAAAAATAAATACAGAATAGATGGAAAAGTGACAAATCTTAATATTTGGTACGAAACAATTGGCCCTCTTCTACATGCTTCATTCAGCTGGAGCACTCCTATTCATCCTATATTTTATCATCTGGAAGAGAAGGGAGGCTTTCAGATGGAAACATTCTCTATGCCAGCGGAGGCCTTGGGCACTTGATGGCACAGCCGTATTCCTCCCTGAACATCCCTATGAAGAGTTAACCAAACAAGGTACAAATTTGCACTACGGGTTTTTGTAGTATCTATGCCTCTCAAAGAGGATATTGGACTGCAGAGAGGCAGAGCAGGAAATAAACTGGGACAGGTATTCCACCTTAGCCTTCCAGGCTCAAGGTCAGGAGTTTCACTTTCTAGTATGAAGTAGCAACACATATACTAGCTTTAGCACCTTGGTACCATGTAGAGAGTAGGAATAAGTGTGGACTGACATGCTATTCCTGCTGTACCAAACAATTCTTGTCCATCCTGATCTCTACCACTCAACCTCAAGGTGAAACTCATAGTGAAACAATCAAATTGAGGATATCAACTCTCTTCAGTTAGTTCCTCTTTTAATCAGATTGCATGTACTATATATACCACGTGTCTGATCTGCATATAACATATATGTAATGAATCCCACCACTTGGCTATGTAAGTTGTCCATCTGAAAGGGGGCTATAGTGAGAAGCTGAGGACCAGCTTTGCAAGTTTTTCCCTGAAAATACAATTTAAAAAGTTATAGTATGGGGTTTTTTTCCTCTATTTTCTTTTCTTTTTTTCCTCCATCCAGCTGGTCAACTCTTCTCATTTTAGCACAGCTAAATAAGCAGTATTTATTAAAACTGTATTGGCAAAAATGCTCCATTCAGAGTCTGGCCTGCCACTTTGCTGCACATTTGTGTAATAGCTGTGATTGCTGAGTTGCTGTGGGTTAGGGTGCAAGGCCATAGGGTCTAACCATTACATGAACATGAGCATTTTTTTTCAGCAAAAATGAACGTTATTGCCAAAGAGTGAAATATTTTCCATTAGACTGAAAGAAAATAGCAGTGAAGACTCGACTATGCAGTATTGTTGGGGAGCAGAATAGGAGAGGGAGTTCTCCCAGATATGTGGATTTTTTTCCTCCTTGTCTCCTGGGGAGGAACTTTTTGTGAGGAAAAGCAAAAGCAGCCAGAGAAGAAGAGAAGGAGTGGGGCAAGTGTTCTTGGAAATGCCACAACCACTTAGGATGACAAGGTCAGGCTAGATGTGCTCCCTTTCTTCTGTTTGTGCTCTGATCTAATCAGCTGGATCTAGGCAAGGGGAGGGAAAGCATCCCTGCCACAAACACTCAATCCGTAAACTCCTCGGTTTGCTCTCAGCCGACAGAGAGCACAATCAGAACTGATGGGGACTTTTCCAGCTGCCAGGATGCATGTTGTCACTCACAGGCTTTGGTTTTCTATGGCCATGTGTTGGGGAGAGAGAGGAGAATGGGTCAGAATGAATGGAAATATGTTCCTAATAAGGAATGCCCCATGGGAGCATTCAATCCCTGACTTTATGATTTTGTTTATCAAGGCAGGGAAGAGATTGAGGTTTCTATTCATGTCATAGCAAAATGGATCTTGCTCCCATTTTCACTGCTATAAAACACAGATCTCTACAGAGCTTCAGGTCTGGCCGTTAAAAGTGGCCTAGATTCGTTTTATTTCACAGCCCTTGTTCACAGAAAGTTTTATCCTGGTGGTATGTAATATAATTAATATATTTTCCCTTCTATGACCAGCAGAAGTAGGGCTGCGTCATTTTCCAGGGGAGGCCATGGTGAAGAACAAGCCTGGTTACTTACCGTTTTACAGAAGTCCATTTATATAGGATCTGTAAGTAAACAGGAAAGATAGTCTTAGGCATATTCCCCTTCCTTCAGGCAAGCATTGATTGTACCACTGCAGATTCTTTAATATCATAGGATGAAATATCATTAATGTCCTTTCTTTTTTACCCATAGATGTCCTTATGCCCTGACCTGAGGGCATGGAACGTGATTTCTTTATATTGTGCTGTAGTAACAGCTGTCTGGTGGGTTATGACACAGCCTTCTCATAATTTCAGATACTTAAAGATGAGGAAAACGCACTAAAGTATAATTTTATATCAGACGCAGAAGAGAACTACTTGAGGCTCAGAGGAGATCTAGGGTAAGTGCTATGCAGTCTGGAAGTTATTGGCTATAGGATCTAGCTCATTTGGCCTTGGATGGTGGGGATCTCTATCTCACCTTAGTAGTGAAAATCTACTAGTAGTGAAAATCTACTGAGTATATCTCATAATATTCATGTGAAGATCAGTCATACAGTTATTTTCCCCATGTCTCTTTTTTCCCCAAGAAAGCTTGGCTATTGAATACTGCCTTTCTGCAAACTTGGGATCTCTTTTTGCTCTATAGATAATATTATGGGACATTATCAGCACTGCGAAGGTAGTTCCAAACTATGAGACAATGAAAAATTTGGTAGAAGAGAAAACTACTCAGCTACTGGGTAAGGTGAAGAATATCAGAAACAGCTACTCTGACATAGAAGTAACTCTAATTAAGTGCAGGGTCTTGCACCTGGGGAGGAATAACCCCAGGCACCAGTACAGATTAGGGCTCGACCTGCTGGAAAGCAG